>CAJHQP010007512.1:0-31898 GCA_905132765.1 Moricandia arvensis | reverse complement strand
GGGCTAGCTCCTGTTCCGGTTCTGACTGAGTTGGTTGATGAACCTGCATCTCATCAAGACGTTGATGGATCTCGCTCTAAACCTGTGTTCAAGAAGTTAGAAAAAGTATCATTTAAAGCTCTATTTGCAAATTTACTATCCGGCTTAGAATTTCGGGTCGATCCTTCATCTTCACTCTACATGGTTCCTGAAATTGCTAAACTCAAAATATTAGCACATATAAATATATTCCTCACAGGCTCAGGTGTTTGATCACCCCACTCAAGTGTTTCACTCAGAATTTAGATGGTACACTCAAGAGTTTCTTCTCAAGGTTCTAAGAAAGACAATCCAAGTTTCCAATGGGTTTTCCAAGCAAACTAACAATGAAATGATATAGGAAGAGAAGAAATTTGGATTTTGGAATCTTCTTTATCTCTCAAAGGCCGGATTTCTCCTCGGCAGCAGGCTTCTCTTCCACACAAACCAGAAATCAACTTTTTCGATAACTTTGATAACCTTTTTTTTATCTTTTCTTTTCTTTTTTCTTTTATAATAGTGGATGGTATGAGGCACAGATTCGAGATAGATAGAAGAAGAAGCGTTTGAAGAAATTAAAATGAAAGATGAGAAGAATGGATAGATGATACCAATTGAGTGGCTTGATACACTTGATACGTCTAGGATTGGACATGATCACTCAAAACAGTCTGAAACGGATATGATGTCGCAATGGAGAAAATGGTGGATCGATGGGTGACACAAGAGGGGCAGACACACTCTTGATACTACCAGAGATTCAATGTTGCTTGATGTAAGCACGAGTCCAACAATTGAATAGTTTGTTTGCTAGGCGATAACCTCACCAAGAAACAGAAAAGTTCTAAACAAAGAACTAAAAGAGAGATAAACTTAAAAATTATAGAAGAAAATCGATTGTCGTTTTGCTGGATTGGAAGTACATATTTATAGTAGCAAGCATATGAGAGACTAAGAGACTTTTTTGGAAAACACACCTAGGAAAATACAACAAAGACAAAGACTAGTCAACCATGAATCTTCGGTTCTTGGTCTTGGTCGATATGCCCCTTCATCAACTGTACAGGTTTATCCGAACCTATCCAAGTCTTCAGATGACCCTTTGCCTACTTTTGTCCAGGGTTCATCGAACCTTGCTGTGTTGATCGGGTCCATCGCGATAAGGAGTAGGACGCACTGTGGGCTGTCTGTGTTGGTGATCGATGAACTTTCACTAACGGAACTCAACTTTTGTCGACCCAAATCTTCAGAGAGCTTAAGTATCCTTGCCTTAGAGAGTTTAAGAATGATCGATTATGATGAAATTATCAATCTGGTCGGAAAGATCATGTTGATGACCATCGGGGCATTCGGTACGCACTAAATGGGCCAGAAGTGAAGTATTGTGTCCTAGGTCAGGTCCCTCTCGTTAATCTTGATTTCTGGCTCGAATGCTGGTCTTAGATTGTCAAACGGGTCGGGAAAGAATGGCTGAAGGACATTCAGTTTGTTCATTAGGTCGTGGTTCCAGCCTTAGATCATTTCCGGATGCACGCGGGTTAATTTTGTACACGGCTCGGTCCGTTGATCGGGTACGGTTGGACGGGTGAACCTCAGTTGAACTGATCTGATCTTCCTGATCACCATTTCTGAGCTGGTTCCACGTCCTGGGGTGCATCACTGTCAGCCTGAATCGTGTGTGTGTCTACTCTCCGTTCTGATCATCTCTCTTTAGGTTAGCTCTGTTAGACACTCAAACACATGATGAAAATAAGAGCCAGACCAGTAATAAATAAATAGTTAGTCTAAAATAGAAATGCAAGAAAAATAAATAAACATAAGAATAAGTCTGAAAGGGAGATGAACTAAAATAGAACGGAGTATCGAAAATGACTCCTCCTCGTCGGATGTATCCTAGTCCTGCTACTGCTGCTGCTGGGTTCCTGGGGGTGATATTGGCGCGTGTCCTTGGACGGCTGAAGCACTGGCATCGGGACATCGTCTCTACCCTGGCCCATATCGCTCAAAGCATGGCTACTACAACCCGCTGGAAAGCACCATGGTCGTGTATGGTGATCGCTGGAATCTCAGGGAAGGCTTGGAGAGGCGGAAATGGCTGTGTTGGCTCGTCCGCTGCCACTGGGTGTGCTGGGCGGAGGCCTCCTCTGTGTCGTACTCTGAGGGGTGCGTTGTGGATGTGACGCTCAGCTGGATGGAAGGCAAGGCACTGTAGATCGTCAGAGAAATCTGTCACCTCTCGCAGTGGATAGTGCTATCACCTGCGGTCCCTCGTCATCGCCAAAGGACCAAAAGCGTATGTCTTCAGCCATTGGGCCCTCGTCAGATGACCCTCATCCATGAAGCTCAATTCCTCTCTCCACCGAAGCTCACTCTAGGCTAATGCCAAGAAAGCTGAAGATGGGTGTCAAGACGCTCCCTATCGTCTCCCTCTTCGCGCCAGAATCCTTGAAGGGTTTATCCTTCATGGTTGCCAGGTGCTCTGTAAAAATATCCCCCATGTTCACCTGCAGATCGGTCATCGGTGGAGGAAAGAGCTTGTCGTCAAGCTGAATTAATTCCCTGATGGAATAGTACTGCAAGTGTCAGCTCCTGGACCCGAACCTTGTTAGGTTCCATCTTGCACAACTGGGTGTTGGCAAGGACCTTCAAGAAGTAGCGCAGCGTCGGGTGACGGACGTCCTTCTGGGTGGCTGAGCCTGAGTCAAAATGGCCAGTCCCAACGAGGCCTCCAAAAGTAGGCAGGCCAGGGAAAGCAGCGACCGAGCAGGCGCTGGCGCCAATGTCAAAGCCATAGATCTCGCACAGCTGCGGGATAGGAATCCTGTACAAATGCCTCTGATAAAGAAGGTCAGGGTGGCCTCATGCACCACCTTCGTTATGGGGCTCTTGTAGAGCACATGAGCTGTGGAGATACACTGCCCGCACCAGGTCGGGGTATAGAGGATATGGCTTAGTAGCCATGGTTGTAACACCCCCGAACCGTCCTAGGCCAGACTAACCGGGGATGACCCGGAAGCGTTACAGTTTGGCGAGTACTGCAGTCAGTCCGGTCAGAACTTTAGAACAAATGCCGAAGTCTCAACTAGTCTGACCACGATACCACCCCTCTCGAGCTCGGCCTAAGGCTTGCAACCCGTACATTGGTCGAGAGTTGTGTTAAGTTTGGACAAAACTAAATATTAGCGTTCTACGGGGATTTTATAAAACAAACATACTTGTCTTTAGTTTTCAGAGTCGGGAACTCGACTAGAGTCCTCAAAATACGACAACAAAGAGAAAATATCAAGTCAAATGGATACCTATGAAAAACAAAACGACTGAAAACATAAGCATCTTGCTCTTTGCAAACAACACCGGAAAACTACGCTGGCTTCGTCCTCTGCACCCTGCAAACCGCCGAACCTCTATGGTTACCCGCATAGTAAGAAGAGGGCATGAGTAATTGAAAATTACTCAGTGAGTTCCCTAAACTAAAAACAATTTCCCTTTCAGCCCATGCTCAAACACAAAACAAGCAATCACAAATAGATATGCATGAAAACAAACAATGCGGAAGAATAAACATGCAACTACTAATGCAACACCTATACATGAAATGCAATGCAATAAACTAAACATCAAATGCAATGCAATGACTCTACTACCCCAGTCTCGCCCCCGAGACTTAACGCCACAAAAGATAATCTAGGACTCAATCCTAGAATCAAAGCCACAAAAACAAAACACACAAAGGATGGGGCCACAAGCCACACAACCCCGGGATCCCTTCACACCACGTAGCCCTAACTCTCCCCCCTGAACAATCCGGACCACAAACACCAGAGTCACATGGTCGGAAAACATCACTCGAGAATTGGGCTTCTCCCAATCTAACCCGGGCCGCATCGTCATGCAGCGCTCGTCCATGTGTGAGACCCACTTCACGTGACGGGCCGTGGAGAGTATGTAACTCCAGCACTGGAGAACTGGGCTTCTCCCAATCTAACCCCAAGATGGCCATACATTCTAGCCCAGGCACAACACAAGACAAACCAGCATGAGGGAGCTCCGCCTCTAAACTCCATGCCAATGCGCACCTAGACTAGATGCATAACACACACAAAACACACTCGCACTATTCTAGAACCGAAGCACAAACTACAACCAGCATGAGGGAGCTCCACCTCCAACCTCCATGCAATGCTTGGTCTAGACTTAGCGTGAGACGACTCAAAAACAAGACACACCCTAAACAACTACCCGGCATAAGAGAGAGTCTCACTCAAATCTCTATGCAGCCCCAACTACACTACATGCAATTCAACTAATAAACAATGCAACTACAAAACTAACAATGCATGCAACAAAACTACACACCCGACAGAGAGAGTCTCACTCAAATCCCTTGCGGTTCAACAAACTACAATGTCTAGATGATAATGCAATCCTACATGCATGAGTAAAACAATATCTAGACAACACAACAAACACAACTATAACATGCATCATAAATAAACACTCAAGTATGGGATTACAACTCCCATACACACACACACACCACACAAACCGCAAATATGGTTCAGCTCATGAACCATCACGGCTTAAGCTCTCCAACCTGCACACACACACGGTTAGCACACAAAAATACACAAACACACTCAGGGAAACCACTTAGGTCTTCACAATCCGCACAACACTCCAAAAGCAAAAGACCTAAGGGTTACACCACAACCAATCAATAATAAGCTAAAGGCTAAGAGGGAAAAGGAAACATATAAACGCAAATATAAAAGCTTACCACCTCTCCTAGCACAGCCAAAACAGATCCTAGAGTAAGGATCAATACGCGTAAAGGCCTCCTACAACTCACCTGCACTCACTTAGAAAATTTTATCGGTTTTGTTCACTTTCTCTCTCAAGAACCAAACCACAAGATTGACTGAGATATAAAGCACAAGGGGGTTCTGAACTTTTAAAATGAATCCTAAGGGTCATATTTATAGCCACAGAGTGGGGTGGGAACACTTGACATGTGTTGTTACACTTGTCACCAAAAACCTCTCCACATGTATGCATGCAAGTATGTACAATGAATCAATTCCTTTTCATGCCATATTCTAGAAGATAAACCATCATTCCATTCAAGTTAAGTGTACCAAAATTCATCATGAAACTTGATCTCCAAGTCTGGTTTCCACCTCACCACTTTCCAAAAGTGGCCTTTAAGCTCAACACATGTTAATCCTATTCCTTAGGCTTGTTCCCCTGCTAATGTAGACCAAAAGGTGTAGTAGAAGAGCCAATGCATGGTCTTTTTTGTTGCTGACATGTTTCCATAAGCTTTCTTCCTTCTTAACCAACCATCAAAATGGCCCATTTTGACTCCTTTGGATCTTCAGTCTTCAAGTCTGCTTTACTTGTACTTCATCCCAATACAATACTTCCCTGGGGTCCTAGTTTAAGCTTATATGTTGTGGATTTTATGTAGAAAGCTTTAGTTCAGCCCATAGCTTCCATTACCAAATGTAGCCCATTTTTGGGAACAAATGGTATATTCATGCTTTCTTGCTCTCTAGATGTCTTTTGCCCTGATTTCTTAACCATAAAATACCTTGATATATTAAACCATGTCCAGGATTGAAGGAATTTTGTCCTCTACGTGGCATGCAACTATTGGTTGACCGAATGGGTTGTATGGACCAATGAGGTTCATGTCTCTCTCCTATGACTTTGGTTGACTTTGACTTCTGAGTTGAACATCTCCAAAAATTTAGGAAATGTAGAAAACACTCCTATGAACTCCTTTCCCATGTTTTCACAACTCATTTTGGCTTCCATTGTCCTTAGCCTAGGTCATTTCGACCATATCGGCCAAAACTGCCTTCCTCTGGACCATCTTCACTTGGCTCGTTCCAACTTAATTCTGACTCAACCAAAAGTCTTATTTTAACCCATAATGATGGTAGAGATCAAGGCTTACTTGATTTGCATACTTTAAAATTTCACCATGCTCGACCTTGCCGTTTCGAAGCTTCGTTATATCTCCTCGACCAACTCTTGTTTCTACTTGACCATTCTTCAAAAATGCTTCGACTGAACCTCTATTCATGTTTTATTATTGCTCTCGTCCAAGTATGGCATGATCTGATTCGTTGACTTGTGTTGACTTGATACCCTAGACCAGGGGTATTATAATGGTGCCCAACCAAGCTTCTGCACCGTCTGTCTGAAGTCGTGGTAGAGCCCCAGTTTCTTCAAGGTTCGCTTGTCAGCAAACTTGGTTGGCTCGATGGTGACGCCTTGCCAGACGTTGTAATATATGCTGTCGAAGTTGTCACACACCTCGCTCATGGGATGATGTGTGAAGTCTCTCGATTGCACTTCTCCTCGAGGATCAGGATAGTCCTTGAATGTAGCAAGCATAGCATCCTCTTCCTTGGGCCAGGGGTCTCGGCATGGAGGACCCCGCGGTGGAGCACTGGTGCTACCTACCTCGTAACGTGGCTTAGTTCTCCTCTCGTCCATCTTCATATAATGAAACATATCACAAATCAGAATCGATGTTGAAGTGAAAGGAGCAGCCGTTGATCGATGGTACTGCATCATCGTCGATCGACAGCACCTAATGGCCGTCGATTGACGTTGACTCATGGGCATCGATGATGCTGTGTCGCGGATCAGTGTTCATAAGATCAAATAATAATCAACTCAAATTGTGTAAATCATGTTTAAATATGACGAATAGTCCTAATATAGTACTCAAGCACCCCTAAATCATTCTACATTCTGAGTTAAACTACCCAAAATTTGATTTTTCTTCAAATCCTAAAACGTTCCCTAAACTAAGAGATTTGGAGAACATACCTTGAAGATTGAGTGATTTAAATAGCTAAACAGGTAGAGAGGCCAGAAATCGTGTGATTTAGGCGCAAAAAAGAGCAAAATCGACCAAAATTTTGGAGAGGAATCGGGTGTAGAACTCGTGTTGTGTTTGGCGATTCGGAGAAAAGTGTTTTATGAATCGGGGTCGCGTCGATGGTCTGGTAGATGAATCTTTATTCAATTAAGATTTTCGTAATTGCATAATTAATAAATATTTATTATAGATTAATTTTTAATTAATGAATTATTGCTAATATATAAGTTTTTCTTTTTGTTTTATTCTTTATTATTATTTGTAGTTATTTATATATATTATTATTATTGTATTAGTAATTTAGTGGGTTGCCTCCCACTCAGCACTTGTTTAAAGTCGTTAGCTTGACGGGAAATAGGCATATCAGTCGGGAATAGGCACCTCTAGAGGTCTGGTCTGAGTTCCCGGGATTTCAGCTCTAGCCCAATAATGTTTCATTCGCTGTCCATTCACCATGAAATATCTCCTTTAGGATTAAATAGGAAAACTGTCCCGTAAGGTGTAACTTCTTTGATGGTGAAGGGTCCGGACCAACAGGAACATAATTTCGAGGAAATAGAGTTAATCGAGAGTTGTACTGGAGTACTTGATCGTTTGGTTCGAAATGCCCGTGAAATAATTTTCTTGTCATGATAGGCTTTTGTTCTTTACTTGTTACCAATTTCGAGTTCTCGTAAGCTGTGATATTTGATTTCGTTGTATCTCATTTAAACTGAATTAAATCTCTTTTCTGCTGCAGATTTAACATCAAGTTTATCTTTTTATGGCCCATTCGTCTTTATGCTGCTAGTTCTATAGGATATGGCAGCATTTTCCATAGATTAAGTTGAATGGGGGTAGTCCTAAATGGTATTTTAAGGTGTTCGGTATGCCCAGATCTTTACGGGTTGATCCGACCGTCTTTTCCAGGATTTATTTCATCTGACGGGTTGGACACTTCTACTTGTCCGCTGGTCTGAGGATGATAAGGTGTCGCTACTTGGTGGTGGACTCATTGTTTCTTGAGCAGTTTTTCGAACACTCTGTTAATGAAGTGGGTACCTCCATCATTGATAACGATTTGCAGAACTCCAAATCTAGGGAAAATAATACTTTTGAAGAGTTTTAACGACTACGACATCATAATTCTTCGGAATCGCTGTTGCTTATATCCATTTAGAGACATAATCTACAGCGACGAGTATGTATTTATTTCAGTGCTATGAAAGGGAAAGGCGCCCATGAAATCGATGCCCAGCAATCAAATACTTCAACTTCGAGAATGAAATTTTGCTTCATCTCGTTTCTCTTGCTAACTTTTACTCTTCTTTGGCAGGGATCGCATTTTGCTACATAGGCTTGAGAATCTCAAAACATAGTCGGCCACCAAAAAGCCTGCTTGTGGGATTTTTGACACTTTCTTAAAACTAGCGAAATGTTCGGCGTAATCGGATCCGTGACAATGGTATAAAATTTCTGGAGTTTCGCTTTCAGCAACAAATCGTTCATATATGTCATCAGAACAGTGTTTGTTAAAGATAATGTTCATCCCAGTGATATCTCCGGATTTCCCTCAAGAATTTCATTTTCAAAATATCCTGTGAAAGGTACGGGTTTCTCCTTCGGCCACAAGATAGTTTACTATATCTGCATACCAAGGTCTGTCGGTGTGTTTAGTGGCACATACCTCGCCACTCGAAACTTCCGTTTCCTGGAGAATCATCATATAGGGTGAGGGATTATAATGACGTTGATAGCCAGTGGAATAATTATTCATCATCCTTTTCAAATGCATCGTCGATCGACAGGGGATGGAAAAGATCAGGCGATGCTCTATGGCTACAATCGTTCGATGGTAGTAGTAGTCTCGTCGAGCGATTCCGCTTCATGCGTCGAACTAACACTACCGATGAAAGTTGATTCGGCTAAGTAGACATTTTCTGTGGGTAAGAAACATCTATAGGAATGTCATCGTCTACTCATTCGTGATAATGATCTGCGACTCCATTTTCTACTCATTTCTTATCTTTGACTTCTATGTCGAATTCTTTGAGAAGGAGAATCCATTGTAAAATCTCGGCTTAGCGTCCTTTTGTTCAGTAAGTATTTCAGTGCGCATGGTCGGTGTGAACTACTACTTTCGAACCACTAATAGGATGGATTTTTGAAGGCGAATACTATTGCTAATAATTCCTTTTTTGTTGTCGCATTAATTATGTTGCGCATCTTCTAGAGTTCTGCTAGCGTAGTATATAACGTGCAAACTTTTTTTCTTTCTTTTGTCCAAGTACCCACACCTACAGAAAAATCGTATGGCGTCACACATAATTTCGAATGGCAGATCCCAGTCTGGTGCTTAGACGATAGGGGCGGATACGAGTGCTGCTTTGATATTTTTCAAAGGCCTCTACAAATTCGAGCGTAAAATCGAATTTCACCTCTTTACATAGAAGTTAAAGGGGTCTAGCGATCTTGCTAAAATCATTTATGAATCGCCTATAAAACCCAGAATGTCCTAGGAAGCTTCTAACGTCTTGACATTGGGTGGGTGGTGGCAGTTTTGTCATTACGTCAATCTTTGCTTTGTCCACCTCAATCCCGGCTTTTGAGACTTTATGTCCTAGGAAAATTCTGCTGTTGACTATGGAAATGGCATTTTTCCCAGTTTCAAAACTAGTTTTTTTCTCTTTGCACCTAGCTAACACCTTACACAGGTTATCGAGACAGGGTTCAAAATTCGGACCGTAGACTGAGAAAGTCATCCATGAAAACTTCCATGAAGTCCTCAATCATATCGGTGAAATATTGACATCATGCATAGTTGAAAAGTTACAGGGGCGTTACAGAGTTCGAATGGCATCGTGCGATACACGAATGTTCCATAGGGACATCGTGAATGTGGTCTTTTCTTTGGTCATTCGGATGTATTGGGATCTGGAAGAATCCGGAATACCCATCGAGAAAAAAATAGTATTTGTGGCTTGCGAGCCTTTCTAACATCTGCTCGATAAAGGGTAAAGGGAAATGATCCTTTCATGTGGCAGCATTTAGTTTTCTGTAATCGATACACATTATGTGTCTAGTGACATTCTAGTAGGGATCAATTCATCTTTGTCATTCTTTACCATATTAACTCCTACTTTCTTTGGGACAACATGCACCGGTCTGACCCCAGTTTCTGTCTGAGATCAGATAAATGACGCATGCTTCTAAAAGTTTCATGATTTCCTTCTTAACTACTTCCTTTAGATTAGGGTTCAATCTTCTCTGATGCTTGATGGAAGATTTTGATTCATCATCAAGGTGTAATCCTATGCATGCATAAAGCGGGGGAATTCCCGGGATGTCATCAAACAAATAACCTAGAGCATTGTGGTGCTTTCCGAAGTTTATTCAACAACAGTGCTTGTTCTATGCTACTTAAGTTTGGCATTTATAATGACAAGGTAGAAATTTCCGTACAGGAAATCATATTTAAGACCGACTGGAAGGGGTTTGAGCTCGATTTTGGGATCTTTTTTCTTTGCTCCAGTCGTCGGTCACAGTAACGCTGTCGATCGATGGCGATATTGGGGTGTCGATCGACGGGGATTGATGGATTGAGTTTTTCAAGATCGACATTGAAGATTTCTTTCTGTGGCGTCCATTAACCTTGTATACTCTCTAGTGCGATCTTCTAATGCAGAAATGTCATCGTAAGGAGATGTGCTTGCTTTTTATAGAGCTTTGTTCAAACATTATGTCTGTTAATGACCTTTCTGCTAGATTGGAGAGGTAGTCGATATGATAGGTTTGACCCGTCGATCAGAGGTTGTTTTACAATCTTTTCTATTTTGAAAATCATTTGTATCTTCCTATGTTGAGGTCCTTCTCTGACATCAATGATCGCTCCAGCAGTGGCCATGAAAGGTCTTCCTAAGGATAAGGGATTTCGAGGTTCTCGCTCGTATTTAAGTACTATGAAATCTACAGGTATATCCCAGTTATGAATACGTACAGGTATCGTCCTCAAGTACTCTTTCATGAATTCTAGTAGATCTATCAGCTAAAACGAGTGTGACAATGGTAGACTGAAAACTGTGTTAGCCAAAGAGCAAGTGCAACGGAATAAGGCATCAAGTTGACACTGTAGCCTAAATCACAGAGGGATATTTGAAATCTCTCATAGCTAATAGTGCAGTCCAAAACGAAACTACAGGATCAGGGAGTTTAATTGGAGTTTTCCCATGAATCATTTCTCTCATCTTTTCAGACACCATCATCATGCAATGTTCCGATTCATGGAATCTCGTGCTGTCGCATCTTTCATGTACTGCTTAATCGCAGGCGAGATGTGAATAACATCGCTTAGTGGCATCTCAATGTTTATTTTGTCAAACGCATTCTTGCATATTGCATTTTTCTAGCTGCTTCTTCTGCATAGCGTTCTTTGAACGAAAAGGGGCTTTCGCTTGGTAGATCCTTGTCTTAACCGTTTCGGCCGATTCTGGATCAGAGCGTCGATCTATTCTTTCTTCAGGGCGACGATCGATTTTAGGTAATTCTATTGTTTGGATAATCCATAAATACCATTAATAAACCCTAAACCTAACAAGAGATCTACTCAGGCATGATCTTTGTCACAAAAATCATGGATTAATATAATAGATATAATATATAAACCAAAGGATTTATAAAATAAATCCTGCTAAACGTAGCTGTCAACAATGGCTTAGAAAACATATAAATAAGGATTTAAGTCGTCCCATGGGTTGTTCTGGTAATTTGTGGTAGCTTTGGGGTTTAAATCCGCCATAAAAACAAGTCGGGGCTGTATTCTGTGATCACCGTCGATCGACACCAAGGCCGTGCCGTCGATCGACACTCATTCATCTCTCGACAGATTTCTCTCACGAGGCAGACATACAACTCTCTAATAAATCGGGCATAACTTTGGTTGTAGGATCCTGATTGACCCTCAAACCGGTGGCATTGGAAAGCTTACTCAATTATATATATCTTCTGTCAAAATATCATACCAATATCACCGTGCAAATTTCTCCATCCATAGCTAAACATCTGACGCATCTTCGCAGTTTCTACATCTCTAAAAGCTCCAAAATCCACCAAAGTTCTTCAGAACGTACCTGAACATGAAAATACTCTAAAAGAAACTCAAATATATATAATAGACTCTAAAATAGGGCTGGTATCATGGCCCAATAGTGGTAAATATCAGGCTTTATCAACTCCCCCAGACTTAACCTTTTGTTTTTTCCTCAAGCAAACCAAGACAACATGTGAAAGAGGTTTGAAATGTGAGCACTCACATAATGTCTAAAATATAACTGTCACCCTACTTTGTTTGCAACCACATCCTATCAAGTCAATCACAGAGAAAATTTATATAGCATATCCTAGTTTAGCAACCAAATCCATTCTACCAACAACTTAGCAAATACTAGCCTGACTCACCCCTCTACTGATTTCATTTCTTTGCATAAAATAAAAGTGCAGGCTTTACCCTGTGAGTATTGATCAAAGGAAAAATGGACTCTTACCCCTACAATTCTGGACAACCAGGCACAAAGTCTTCTCTGATCCATTTCTTCCCTCTTTTATCTCTTCTCTGAAACTTTTTTAGATCTCAAATCCAATGATCAATGTTGTTAAACACAAACATTATGCCATCTACTTTTTTGATTTTCTTCTTCTTTTCTTTGCCTCTTTTTTTTTTCTCTTTAGGCAAAGTTGTAGGCGAATAGTGGGGGTCATCTGTAGTGTACTACCCCTGGCTTCCAAAAATGTGTGATCATTCCTCTGGATTAGATTAGTGGGTTTATCGTAGTGTAACATACCCCTCTGCGTCTCGGAAAGTCATCTCAATCTTTTCTTTTTAGTAATTCCGAAAAGAGACAGAGAGAAGGGAATCAGAGGTGCAATGACTTGTACCTAAAGACTTGAGAAGAATCCGATCCATTGTATACCAAGCCCCAAGCAAGCAATTTACTTAGTATTAGGTTTGAGGTCAGCTTCGGTTCCTTCAAACTTTCCAAGCCAAGTGTAGTCTAATGGCAGGATGATGCACTTTGGGTATCTCTATACTCTCTACAATAACCTTCTAAGAATGGTGCTAAAGTGGTGATTAGTCCAATAATAAATCTTGATCATAATCCCCCTTCTTGAATCAATAAAACGTTTTGAAAAACTTATATATATTATATATAATATAGTAATAATACTCAAAAAAATCAAATAACATCAGTGAACCTCCCTCAGGACTTAAATTACACTGTCTCCAGTGTAATTCGTCCCCAAATTGGTTAGGAAAAACAAATCATAAGTAAATAACTTAAGAGAAGAAATTCCGATACCAGACTTTGTTAAAAGAGTGTCGATCGATGGCAAATGGATGGTGGTCAACCCGATGGTCATGATCCATAGTCGATCGATGTTTATTCTTCAGTGTCGATCGATGGTACACCTGGAAAGTTTCTACTCTGTTTTTTTCTAATTATAGAAAATAAAACTCAAAATATAAACACAATATCAGTAATACTTCCCCCATACTTAAGGAACACTGTCCCCCAGTGCTATACAGTCTAAGATTGGTGACGCAAATAAAACCATATGGAAAACTTTAACAAGAAAAAAATGATATACCTTCGCTGATGGTGACCGTCAATCGACATAGTTAAGTGACGACAATCCGATTACTCATGTTGCTCTATCGATCGACAGTGATCAAGCGTCGGTCGATGCTCTGTGAGACTATCTTCCCTTGGGTCTTTTTTTTTGAAAAACAGTAATAATAAAATAAATCTGAAATTAGACTAATGTAGTTAAAACTAATTGAAAACTTACTAAACAGTGGGTTGCCTCCCACTCAGCGCTTGTTTATAGTCTTTAGCTTAACGTTTTGGAGTTCTGATTCAGTTTATGATGAGATTGGGGACTTGCTTCAAAACAATTCCAGTGTCAATGTCTTCAACTTCATCACCGTTTTTGTGAAAACCTCCATTAGACTATTCTCCTTTGTCTATCATCTCAGCAATAAGGAGTGCTCGATGCTTTGCAAATGGCTCGGGGAAGCATATGCTGCGCACTCTGTACTTCTGACACCATCTAAGAAGTGGGGGAATCAATGGTAGCTGAGGAACTGTCCTTGATTCTTTTCCTCTTCTTCTTTCCCCCAGATTGTTTGATCTTGTGGTGCCTCCATCTAAAAGATTTCAACACACTTTAAACCTTTTTTCGTGATCTGATACCGCGATGGGTGTCGATCGGACGCTCTAATGTTGTGGTCGATCGATGTCAATGGTAGTGTCGTTTGATACTGCATTTCTGGTGTGGATCGATACTGCTTCTGCTGGGCCCTTTGTCGACGTCACTTCTATATCTCAACCCTCTCTGAGAAGCTACCGCTTACATTTGATCATTAAATACCACACAGTAGGAACCCGGATGCCCACTTTTATCTGGTGGAATAGGAAACTCGACCTCTAAAGTAGCACAGGGAACCACAAAATTCACAGATCATGTACCCTCTTCACTCTTATGCCAAAAACCAGCTGCTTCTTCTGTGCACATAGATTGTCGTAGATGTGCTGGACAGGAAGGTGTGAGGTCTCAGACTCGCGCATACTCTTCCCAAATGGTTCTGGTTCAATCATGTAATATGGTCGTCCAGCCATGGGTGTCGATCGATATCGGTCAAATGGGTGCTGATTGATGAAGTTGGGTGGCTCCCAATTGATGCTCTCCGGTGGGTGTCAATCAACGCCAGATTTTTGGTGAAGTTTCCAGATCTCTTCTCGAAGTGTGCTGATCGTCATTAAGCTTCGTCTCCGAGGTCTGATGCATATCTTCAAGCCATTTTTCAAGCTCCATAGTGGCTTTCCTACTCGAATTCAAATCCCCAAATTGTTCTTTATCCTTTGGCTCCAAGAGATCTCGATAGTTGATTTTTCTTTCAACATCTGGAGCATGATAACAACTTGATACATCGGTGCTCTCTAGTGTCTAGTCTGCAATGTCCTGAAGATAACTCGATCTTCATGGATGTCGAGTGGTGTCGATCGAAAATAGGATTATGTGTCAATCGATGTTGAGGTGGTGATGTTGATTGATGTTAAGGACATGGTGTCGATCGACGCTGGGGTCATTAGTGTTGATCGATGCTGAGGTCGAATTACTAATATCAACTTCTTCTGCTCTGCTCTGCTCGGCTCAGTTCCATGATTTGAGTCTAATGGCGCTCCCCGCAACAACGCCAAATTTGACAGTGAGAGTTTTTATGTATTTCAATGCAATCTCTATCAAATTAACCCTATGAACTACTTTTGCCAAGAGAGGTCAAATTTGTAGTATTAGGGATCGAATCCACAGGGTGCGTGGGCACACAATAAACTCAATACAATCGCGATTAAGCTAGGCAAATAGACTAATAAGCACTAAATATACTATAGCAGATAATTGATTGATTGGAAAGTAAACAATAATAATAAATAGCTAGATCTAGGGTTTCACGAAAGTGGATTATAGAGGATAGAAGCCAAGGGTATTAATCATAGAACTCGACATTTAATGTAAAAGACGACCAGCTATCGCTGAGATTCTAATCTATTGACTAAGTCTGATGTCTCAGCTCTCGCTTGTCTACACAGAATGACCGTCGACCGATGGCAATGATACGTCGATCGATGGCAATGATACGTCGACCTATGGCAATGATACGTCGATCGATGGCAATGATACGTCGATCAATGGTCTCTTGAGCCAAGCTTTATGACCTAATTCGATAAGTTCACTAAAATAACTAAATCAACTCTCATTTGTTTCTAGCAACCTAGCTCAACAGGATTAATTCTTGTAGTAAACATGCTCTCAATTGGGCCTAACTATCCTATGATCTAATAATCACCGTAGAAATTCTATTGTTTGGCTAATCCATTAATACCATTAATATACCCTAAACCTAACAAGAGATCTACTCAGACATGATCTTGTCACAAAAATCATAGATGAATAGAATAGATATAACATAAAACAAAAGGAGTTCCAGGAGGACTCTGAAGGAGTTACTCCCATCTCTCCTAACCCTACAACAATAGATAGAATAAAGCTTGGTGCCTAAACAATGGCATAGAAACATATAAATAGGGTTTTAGGTCATCCATGGGTATTTTGGTAATTTTTAATGGCTTCTGGGATTAAGTCGGCCATAAAAAAAGTCGGGCCTGTCTTCTGGGATCATCGTCAATCGACATCAAGGTTTTGCCGTCGATCGACACTCATTCATCTTCTCGATAGCTTCCTCTCGTGAGGCAGACAGACCACTCTCCAGTAAAACGACATAACTTTGGCTGTAGCATCCTAATTGACCTCAAACCAGTGGCATTGGAAATTTAACTCAAACAGATATCTTCTTTCAAAATATGAGCTCAATATCACGTGTGAAGGTCTCCATCCATAGATAAACATCTGACGTATTTGCACAGGTTTGTATCTCTTAAAACTCTAGAATTACCAAAGTTCTCCTGAACGTACCTTAACCTGAAAATACTCTAAAATATACTCTGAAAACATAGAGTAGACTCTAAATATGGCTGATATAATGGCACAATAGTGGTAAATATCAGGCCCTATCAGATGCCTTTGGAAGATGGATACAAGGTCCCACGTGAGGGGGAGATTGAGGATAGCAAGACATTCCATGAACCTAAGATTTATAGAAATCTTTGTGGTAAGTTGATATACTTATATATTACACGACCTGATATATGTTTTGTTGTGAATAAGGTGAGACAACATATGCAGCTCCCAAAAGAGCACCATTGGCGTATGGTGGATCACCGGATCAAGGGGTCTAGATGGGGTGCAATGAGAGTACTGAATTTGTTGGTTAATGTGACGCGGATTGGGCTGGTGATAGACCTGATAGGAAGTCTACTACTGGAAATTGTACCTTCATTGGTGGACAGCTGGTTACATGGAAGAGCAAGAAGCATAAGGTGGTCTCATGTTCCAGTGAAGAATCCGAGTATAGAGCAATGTTGAAGCTAAAAAACAAGTTAGTTTGGATCAAGGGATACTAAAGAACTTGGAGATTGATCAATCTACACCCATGATCATGCATTGTGACAGCCAAGCTGCCATACAAATTGCCTCCAACTCGGTGTTCCATGAGAGGACAAAACATATTGAGTTGGAATGCCATAAGGTGAGACAGATGATTGTACAAGGAGCCATACTGCCGTGCTACACTAGAAGTGAATATCAGCTGGCCGATGTGTTTACCAAGGCTGCAAGACAGAAGACAATGGAGTCCATCCACAACCAATTGGGACTCATTGATCTTACCAAACTCAGCTAATCCCCTCGCTATAGGGGTCTTTACTCTTTTTCTCTCATCAAGGTTTTATCCCAATGGGTTTTCTTTGATGAGTTTTTTTTAATGAGGGACCTCATAGCATTCCAGCTCGAATTGTTCCACATGGTCAAGCTTGAGGGGGAGTGTTGAGTTGAGTTTCATATTTGATATGAGAGATTGAAGAATGGGGAAGAATGGTTTTGGGTCGACCATGACTGTACAGTCCGTACAGTCCGTACAAGTCATGGTCGACCAAAACATCGATCACCATGGAAGTAGGATGATTTGGGTCGACCATGACCAAACAGTCCGCACATATCCATCCGTTGGAAAGGAAGAGAGGATAGACTTAGAGAGGCTGGAACAACTGGAAAGTAACCAGCATCTTGTCAAAGATGCTAGATGCCACTTGAGTGGCTCTCCTTGCCCAAGGTTTGAATTAGGCACTCCTCCCATCCACCAAGACCATATGTTCCTCTTCTTTTGTTCTGAAAACCCTTGTAACCTCTACTCTATATATTTGTAATCTCAACTTAATGAAAAGATCAGACAGTGCAGAAGCATTATCGTAAGTCTCTTAATCATGATTATCCATTAGTCTCTGTTTTGTTTAAGTCTTCTCCCTAATCTTTCTAATGTCTCTCTAAGCACTCATAAAATCTCAGATTCTCTAAAACCTTTTAGGAATCACCGTTGAAATTGTATGAGGAAAATAGCAAGGACAAGTTTTCTCGTAAGAAGTTTGAATCAACCGTATAAAATGATAATAGTTAACTCAACACTATTTTTGTCTCTACTATACGAACAGTTTATTATTTCGTGGAACCAAAGATAGAGAAACTAACATCGTATGAAAAGTGAATTTCTCTGAAGGAAATAGAAAAAATGCTTAAATCATAAAACGTCCCGAAAAGGTCTAAACACACAGAAAAAGGCCCCCCTATGACTTTAAACGGGAATGAGCCAAGTTACATGGTTTATCAAGCTTCCACAAGAGAAAAATGGAAAAGAAGATAAATGTTAAATTTCCGGATAATCATGGAAGATCGAACAGATAAGGAAGATTTCCGCAGGTGGATAAACTCAAATCAAGTGCTGAAAAGGAAAGACACCCGACCTAAAAGGGGATATATAAGGAGAATCAAGGGAAGCAGTAGAGGAATCCGAAAATTAGGTCTAGGGAATTATTGTTAGCCCTAGAGAGAACTTAGGATCTAGGTGGCTAGGCTAGCGAGTTCAACACTTAGAACGTTTACTGCTTCGTTCATTTGCTCTCCCTTGTTAATGAAGTCCCGTTCGTACTATTTTTGGCCAATCTCTGTAACATTACTCTATCTAAAGTAATAAAATGTCTCTGTGCAATTTCTTTCGATATTTTGTGATTCCTTCTTGTTCATATTCGCGTGTTTACGCATAGAATCCAGGACCTCAGGGAAAGTTACGGTTTCTTGGCTTTCCTCCGATTACAGAAATCAACAGTATTTTTGGTTCCCACAGTTTTGGCGCTAGAAGGAAGGGGGATTCGGATTCTCTAACTCTAAAATCACCAAACTATCAGGAAGCGATATGTCCAACCTAATGGACAGTACTGTCATATCTTTTACAGACAGAGAAACGGCCGATAAATCCAACCCTCGCAACGATCTCCTTTTCATCGAGATTACAATCCAGAATATCGAATGTCGCGGGAGTATTAGTCGAAACTAGAAGCTCTGCAGATATCATCTTCAAAAATACCCTCGATAGAATGAAAGTTGGACTCTCTGAAATCACGGAAAGTCCAAGCCCGCTAGTGGGATTCTCTGGAAAAGCGACTATGACCCTCGGCTTGATTATCCTCAGGTTTAAAGCTCAAAACATAAAAAAATCATTGAGTTTTTGGTCGTCGATCGCCATGCATCATACAATGCAATCATAGGTGTTCCATGGCTAAACTCCATGCAAGCCATACCGTCGACATACCACTTATGTCTAAAGTTTCCAACTCCTTTCGAAACCGAAACAATCCAGGGAGATCGAAAATAGAGCAAGTCTATTTCGCTGCAGAAATGAAAAACGAAAACGTTTGACAGCAGAAATCCTATCGAAAAGGAAAAAGAAAAAGAAATCAGCTTCCGTCGAGAACGCCTCAGAAGGAGATGAAACGGAAATCTTCTGCCAAATGTGGAAAACTGAGGCTTTGGAAGAGAAGTGTGAACTAACTTGCAAACCTGTTGTTTCAGTATGTCTCAACGGGAGGTTACCTGACCGTTGCATGGAAATGGGTGTTAATCTCCGTGAGCTCTTAATGACTGGTCTTATAGCTTGTATGTAAAAGAACCTTCACACGTTTGCATTGGCTATGGAAAACATGCCAGGGATCGATATCAACATAACATGTCATGAACTCAACGTTGATCCAACTTCTAAACATGTTAAACAGAAAAGACAAAAGTTGGGGCCAGAATACGCAAAAACTCCTCAAAGTCGGTTCCATAACAGAGGCCAGATATAAAGACTAGCTCGCTAATCCCGTTGTTGTCAAAAAGAAAAACAAGAAGTGGCAAATCTGTGTTGATTTCACTGATCTCAATAAGGTGTGTCCAAAAGATAGCTTCCCGCTGCCGCATATTGACCGCTTGGTAGAAGAAACAGTGGGAAACAAGCTCCTGTTCCTTCATGAATGCCTTCTCGGGATATAACCAAATTATGATGAACCCCGATGATCGCGAAAATACTGCGTGCATCACCGATCGCCGCCACCTACTATTATATAGTGATGCCTTTCGGTCTCAAGAATGCAGGCGCAACTTACCAACCATTCGTGAACCGCATGTTCTCCGAGCAGCTCGTAAAAACCATTGAGTTTTACATCGATGATATGCTCGTAAAATCTCTCGAAGAGCAAGATTACATCGCTCATCTGCAAGAATGTTTTGAGAGGCTAAATTTTCATAACATGAAATGGAACCAGCTAAATGCAAGTTCGCGGTAATGTAGGGGGAATTATTTGGATACCTTGTCACATATCGAGGCATCGAAGCTAATCCAAAAAATCAATGCGCTGATCGAAATGGCTTCCCCCAGAACCAAACGAGAAGTAAAAATATTAAATAGGAGAGTCGCAGCACTTAATCGCTTCATATCCTGATCAATGGACATGTGCATATACATCTAGGACACTTTTAAAGGGAACAAAATTCGTGTGGCCCGAAGAATGCAAAAATGCTTTTCAACAGTTGAAGCATGCTTGACCACTCCTCCAATCCTCCCGAACCTGTCGAGGGGGAGCCCATGTTCCTGTATATTGCAGTATTAACGATAGCTGTAAGCGGCGTTCTCATCAGAGAAGAACTTGGCGAGCAAAAACCATTTTTTTTATGTGAGTAAAACCTTATTGGATGCCGAGACACGATACTCTCTAATGGAAAATTAGCGCGCGCCACCGTAATGTCATCAAGAAAACTGAGACCGTATTTTCAGTCGCACGCGATCATAGTACTCACATAATTCCTGCTACGAATGATTTTGCACAGTCCTAGTCAGAACGTTAGCAAAATGGGTGGTCGAGTGGAGTGAATACAATATTGTGTATCGAACAAAAATGTGTGCAAAATCACAAGTACACGCCAATTTTTGGTAGAACTCCCCATGGAAGGCATTTCAAACCAAGAACCAAACTCGACATGGACCCTTCATGTTGACGGATATTCGTCCAAGAAGGCCTAGGATTCGGGTCGACACACGTCACCAACTGGGGAAGTATTGGAACAATAATGTTGACTATTTTTCCATGCTTCAAACAACGAAGCCAAGTACGAAGCTCTTGTCGCGGGTTTGTAGCTAGCTCATGGTCTCAAGATACGTAACATCCACATGTACTGCAATTCTAAACTAGTAGCAAACCAATATAGCGGCTAGTATGAAGCAAGGGACTAAAGGATGGATGCATACTTAAAACTCGTCTAGAACCTAGCTCAAGACTTCGATCAATCACTCTCACCCGAATTCCCCGCTCGGAAAAAGCCCAGGTCGATGCTCTAGCAGCCTTAGCATCAAGCTCATATCTGGGTAACAGAAGAGAAATGCCCGTAAATTTAATAGAGCATCCAAGCATTGGGCCACCGGTCGTCGTAAACTTAATCGACCCGCAAGACGATGACGCCGACAAAATTAACGTCCAACCCAAAGAAAATTCAGGATGATCTAAGTACAGCAGCGATAAACCATGGATGGAAATAATCATAGCATACATTGCCAATGGATCGCTCCCTGCAGAGAAGTGGGCGCCCAAAAGATCAAAACCCAAGCCGCACGATACGTCCTAGTAGACGGAGGAATCTACAAGTGGAGATTCTCTAGGCCACTTATGACGTGCGTGGAAGGGAAAAAGCCCATAAAATCATGGAAGAGGTCCACTTTGGATCATGTGGAAATCACTCTGGCGGAAGATCCTTTGCAATCAAAATAAAACGCCATGGCTATTATCATTGGCCAACGATGATCAAAGATCGTGAGAAGTTTGCATGAAAAAGCGAAAAATGCCAGAGGCAGACCCGAATGATTCATCAACCTGTGGAGGTTCTCTCATCTGTTTCAGCGCCATACACGTTCATGCGGTGGTCAATAGATGTTGTCAGTCCCATGATTAAATCTAAACAGAAACGCTTCTTGCTAGTCTTAGCAGAGTTCTTCTCAGAATAGGTCGAAGAAGACTCATATGCAAGCATTAAGGACGCCCACGTCGAAAGCTTCATATGAAGAAATATCTTCTGCAGACACGGAATCCCATACAAAAGCGTAATAGACAATGGGTGGTCTCAGTTTATCTCAACCAGGTTCGAGGTGTTTTGCAAGAAAATGGAAGATACGACTAACCAAGTCGACTCCCAGATACCCGCAGGGAAACGGCCAGGCTGAAACTATTAAAAAAATCATCCAAGATGGGCTTAAGAAACGCCTAGACGCCAAGAAGGGTCGATGGGCAGAAGAACTCGAAGGAGTCTTATGGTCACATCAAACGACTCCAAGATGAGCAATGGGAGAAATCCCGTTGCCCTCGTATATGGATTAGAATGCATAATCCTGGCGGAAATCGACTTCCCCGGAAGACGCATGAGACTACTCCAAGAACGAGAAGACTTGAACAATCTGATGTTGTTGGACAATGTCGACCCTCATCAACGAGCCCCGGTATCAGGCCCTCGTACGTATTCACAACTAACAACAAGCGGCAGAAACAAAGTACTTACAACTCAAACGTACATAGCCGCAAATTCAAGGAAGGTTTCCAAAAAAACGCTGAAAAAAACGCAGAAAAAAACTCAGAATGAATTGGGAAAGACTATACAAGATTATAAAAGTGGGTCCGACCAGGTGCGTATGAAATCGCCAACATGTAAGACGTCAAATTCCGAGAACCTGGAACGCAATGCATTTCAAAATATACTATCATTGAACAGAGACGTCGCAATAAACCGAAATATGAGACAGCTTAATACTCGAAAGGGGTATGTAGGCAACTCCTCCAAAGACAATTTCAGCTGTCCCCTCTCCAAAAAAGAGGAGGAGTGGATATGTATACGTATACTCGTATACTCCAACAATTTAAAAATATTCTTTCTCTTGAAATTGATATTTGCAAAAATAAAATCAGCAGTATAGAAAACGCGGTCCAACTTCAAAGTGTCTCGCTAACCTCACACAAACACACTCAATGTCACCCAATAATTTATCACCATATATAACCCAAAAAACGGATATCATACGAAAAACATTTATATGCAAACCTAATAAACAATTAACAAACTCTCCAAGCCCACGAACATTTCGAACGTGAAACGCGGCATACGAAAGGAAAACTTGGTTCTCAGCATTGCGAGACGTTGCAAAACGCTTGAAGAGACATTTTTCTAAAAGAATATCTTCCTCGATAAAATTTCTATCTCGGAAAAACAAACTGTCATACGCACCAAGATCTCCTTAAAACGTATCTTTAGCAAAAACTCAACACTTAACATTCTGTTTGTTGCTGATCACGACAAACAAACTCTAATGTCATAAACAGACTCAGCCATTTCCCCTCATAGAGATAGGCTCTTGGAATTCCGACACGAGGATAATAGCGCGCTATAAAAGAAATCCAAAATTTTGGTCAGCACTTCCAAACGACTTCGAAATTGTCTTTGGAGAGATGCTCGATTCCCAATCAGTGCAAATCGTATAGGCCGAGAAGTTTTCGCAGACTTCAATATTGAGAAGGAATCATGTCGAAACTGCAATGATTAATTTAAGCCGAAACAACCGTCGCGAACCCTAAACCGAAAGTAAGCCTATGTTTTCCCCTAAACCCAGCACACTGGTATCGAACATCTCAAGGCATAGTATCAATAAACTGATACGAGATTCATAAACTTGTCTCTTCTCTTACATTTCTACGTTCATAAGGTTCCGCAGATTTTCGAGTACCTTCATCTAAGATCAACAAATGTAACGATCCACTAAGAGTTGGATATGAGACAACAACTCATATTCTTCCTTGAAACATTCACATAAAAATACTCAAGCCATTATCACCAAAAAACCGAGTTCATTTATAAAACCGCCAAGCGGCAGGGATTCAAAGCCACACACGGCCAGTCCCAAAACATAAAACATGGCCACGCACGGCCAGACAAACATAAACTAAAACATAAGAAATCAAAATGTCCCTAACGGGACTGCATCCCCACTCAATCTCTAGGGACAGAACCTCGCCCTCGCCCATCACCACATCAGAGTTCAGGGCCACGTTGTCTCCGTCCCCTTCAACCTCACCAGCAAGTTCAACATCCACGGGTCCTGTTCCTCGGAACGCATCGGAAGGATACAATCGGATTTAAGGCCAGCAAGGAGAAAATTGAAGTCTCCCTCAACGACTTCCAGCTCCTAGTTTACGAGCAGACAACCTGGCCTCTTCAGCCTACGGAGACAAAGCCTCTCTGCCCTGAAACAGCCAAATCTCATTCATCCCTTCTTAGATGAGAGCCAGAGCAAGGTCCCTATCGTGAACGCTCATCAAGGAGTCGAGGGAGTTGGCATTTTTTTCAAAACAAGTCTAAATCTCGGCGTATAGAGCGCCCTTAAGCTCAGCCTCAGCCTTCACAATACCGTGGCTTGTCGAGCATCCTATACCTTTGATCTGACGCTGCAGGCGGCGCAAATCCCAAGCCTTGGCCTTCCTAGCCTTCTTTTCCTTTAGCAAGAGGCTTGCCGTCTTCCAAGATCCCTCTTTAACTCAGAAATCTGAATGTTCAGCCGCGACACTTCAAGAGAGTGTGTATCCTCGATAACCTCCAACTTCTCCTCGAACTACGATGATTTCTCCTTAGACTCAGAAAGCTCTTTCCGGAGTTTCTCAGCCTCAGATCCGCAGTCGTTAATCATCCCATCAATCTAAGATATAAACTGCACAATACAAAGGAGGAATGAAAAAAAAAACCTTCCATGCTAAAGGAAAGAGATTATTGAAACAAACCTTCGCACGAAGCTGCGACCTCAAACCGCAAACCAGAAGCACTAAGGCTGAAAGTATGAACACTAAACCTTTAATGCACCTACTCCTCTTAGCCATCTTGGGTCAGCACAAGGCCTCCTGCGACCCCAAAACAAATCTTCCGCTAGGTTGGGGGAGGAGGCATCGACTCAAGAGCCAGCTCAGTATCAGCAACAGGAACCAGAGTCGTAGAAGAACCCGACGGTTGCACTAATCGTCCACAATGGGTGCATGCGTGTAACTACTCCGCTTGCGGGAACGATCGGAGAAGGAGATTGTAGTTCAGCTGCAGGATTCAAGACGCTAGTCAGGACAGGGGGATTCGACGGGTCGACAAGGGGAGAACCCTCCACCTAAGTATCATGGTGAGTCAGTTCTTCATGAAAGGAAAGGTACTCAGCCACATGAGTCAGGATACCACCAGGGAAGAGAGAACCCGGTGAACTAGCTTGAAGGACAATTCTTGTCCCGGCGTCATTGCTTCTCTGCCCATCATGGGAGGAAGTCATCTTGGTTTGGAAAAGCTCTTAAAGAAAAAGATGAAGAGTTGGAGAAGTATGAAGTGAAGGAGGAATGAGAGTCCAATACTTATAGGAAATTTTCCGCAGTAAAATAATCAACAAAATTCCTGCGATTATTTTGAGAACACTCCTCTCCGTAACTTCCAATTAAATGCAAATCACTCACCCACAAGAAGGACATTTGAAACTTACGAGCCGGGGGCTAACTGTTCGGATCAAAATGGTAACCTCGAAATGAATGCCCTTGATTACCGAGTTGTCCTTTAAAGGAGCTCGACCCGAGATAACTTTAGAAAGATCCCAAAGATAAGCCTCAAAGTACACGAGGTTTACAAACACTGCAGAAAAATACCAAGTCTCGTTGCCTGTGGGAGACCAGACCATGTCTCCCTCTCTCGTCGCAATCGTGTAACCACTCTCTCGTCGCCCTTGGGCGACCACTCACTCTCTCGTCGCCCTTGGGCGACCACTCACTCTCTCATCGCCCTTGGGCGACCACTCACTCCTCGTCTCTTCGCCCTCAGGCGACCACTCTCTCTTCACCCTTGGGCGACCACTCTCTCGTCACCCTCGGGCGACCACTCTCTCGTTACCCTAGGGCGACCACTCACTTTCTCTCCCTTGTTTCCCTTGGGCAACAACTCTCTTCTCCTTCATCTTCCCTCGGGTGACCACTCTCTCTCTCTCTCTCGATCAACCTCGGGCGACCATTCTCTCTCTCTCTCTCTCTCTCTCTCTCTCTCTCTCTTCTCTCTCTCTCTCTCTCTCTCTCTCTCTCTCTCTCTCTCTCTCTCTCTCTCTCTCTCTCTCTCTATCTCTCTCTCTCTCTCGACACCCTCAGGCCGACCACTTCTCTGTCACTCTCTCGTCACCCCGGGTGACCCCTTACTCTCTCTCTCTCTCATCTCCTCTCTCTCTCTCTCTCTCTCTCTCTCTCTCTCTCTCTCTCTCTCTCTCGTTGCCCTCTAGCGACCACTCTCTCGTCGCTGTAAAGTGACCACTCTCTCCCTCTCTTCTCCATCTAGCGACCATGCCGTCTCCTCTCTTTTCCATCGGGCAACATCACACAGCCTTTGCTCGTCTCGTCGCTACAATTCTCTCTTTCGAGTCTTGACCGAACTGTCTTTTGTTTTGTGTCGATCGGAATCACTGTTTAAATCTTACGAGGAAATTGCAAGGACAAGTTTTCTCGTAATAACTGTCTTTTGTTTTTGTCTTTACTATAAGAAACGATTTTATTATTTCGCTGGAACTAACGATACGGAAACTAACATCGTATGAAAAGCGATTTTCTCCAAATGGAAATTTGTAAAGATTGCTTAAGTCATAAATATAGCCCAGAAAGGTCAAACCGCACCAAAGGCCCCACCTACGATTTTAGTACGGGAAATGATCCAATTACAGTGACGGTTTATCAAGCTTCCGTAAGAGAAAAATGGAAAATAAGATAAATGTTAAGTTTCCTGATAAACGTTAAGCGGGAGGATAAACTCGAATCAAGGGCGGAAAAGGAAAGACAACGAGCTAAAAGGGATAAAATGAGTTCAAGCGAAGCAGCAGAGGGATCCAAAAATGAGGTCTATGAGATTGAGTTTTAGCTTTAGAGAGAAACTGTTAGGAATCTTAGGCGGCTAGCGCTAGTGAGTTCAGCAGCTTATATATGTTGTTACTACTACGTTCTTTTCGTCTCCATTGTTAACGAAGTTCCGTTTGTACTGTTTTCGCGGATCTCTGTAACTTTACTTCATTTAAATTACTAAAAGCCTATGTGCAATTTCTTCAATATTTTGTTATTGCTTCCTTTTCATATTCTTGTGGTTACGCAGAGAATCCGGGACCTCAGGGAAGGTTAGGTTTTCTTAGCTTTCCTACGATTACGGAAATCGATAGTGTGAATTTTGGTGCCCACACGACAAAGATCCTCTCCATTGATTCCTAGTTACCTGAGATGCTTGTGGACTGTGAAACACAACAAAAGAAAAGTAAAATTAAGAAAAACTTAAAAATAATAACCTAGACGAAATCCTACACCTAGTCTAATGTGATCAGTGTCCCGGACAACGACGTCAAATATGATGTGCTCAAACTATCCTTAGAGAAACTCTCTCAAATAAGGGATTGATTGCAGTACTTAGGTATCGTAACCACAGAGATTCGATATTTGACAAAGTAAACATGAGTTTCAAAGTAAGCTAGGCTAAATAATATAAAGCAATAAATAACGGGAATGTAAATAGATAAGAGTAGTAAACGATGGAGGAAAGGTGCTAGACTTAGAGTTTCATTCAGGTTATCATAACTACAATCTATAGATGCTAATGTTTAATCCTAGAACTCAAATTAAATAAGTAAGTAATTCAGGTCTCGCATGCAATTACTATTCAAATGTCTACGTTCTATGTTCCAGCCATCACGTGCAAACGAGGAACGAGTATCTATCGATAATACAGAGTGAGTGTTGATCGATACTTTTTCAGACAAGAATAACATCCTAATAGATATGTTCACTATGTTAACTAAACCAGCTGTCGCATGCGCCTAACAACCTAGCTCAACATAATTATTATCAGGTACAGAACCTATTTTGGTGTTGTCTATAATCCAAGTTTAGGGTTCTAGTAAGTTACTCTAGAATACAAACAGTTAGATCAATTCTATGAAAGGATCTGTTAAATCACCCTAGCAATTCTATATAATAGAAGTTCATTCAAACCCTATATAAAAACTAAACCTAGCAGATGGATCTATTCAGACATGATAAGAAAAACATAAATCATAGATGAATACATTTTTAGAAATAAATATAAGAACCAAAGGAGTTTTAGGAGGACTCTTAAGGAGTTCCTCCCTTCTCTCCTAACCCTAAAACTAGGAATAAAATAAAGTGAAGAAAGCATAGCCTCAATAATGACTTAGAAAATATATAAATAGAGTTTTAAGTCAGCCAAGGGCATTCTCGTAACATGTTGTGACTTATGGGACTTAATCGGTCTTGAAATAGACTTGTACCGTACTCTGGCATCAGTTTCAAGCGACACCAAGGCAGTGGTGTCGATGATACTCCTTTAAAATCTCGACAACTTCCTCTTGCAAGTCAGACAGACCACTCTTTAGTAAAACGGGCATAACCTTTGATCCAAGATCCTGATTGACCTCAAACTGGTGGTATTCAAAAGCTAACTCAAAACTCTATGTTGTCTTAAAATGTGAGCTAAATTTATCCGTGTAAAGGTCTCCATCCTTTGCTAAACAAATGATGCATATGTAGATCTTTGCATCTCAAAAAGCTCCAGAATTTCCAAAGTTCCTAAAACGTACTTGAACCTAAAAACACTCTAAAAAGACTCCAAACACAAACAATAGACTGTAAAAAGACATATAATATGGCCTAAATTGTAAAATCTATGATATATCACCTAGAACAAGTTGTAAAATCCATGGTATATCACCTAGAACAAGGGATCGACAACTAGAGACTAAGAGAATAGAACTAGACGGCTAGAACTAGGGTTTATACACCAAACGCTGTAGTTTCTGCTCTGACAATCAATAAACATCCCTTTTAGTCTCATTTCTTGCTTTTATATTGTTCGCTTACTGTTCCGTAGTACCTACAAAAATCCCACCTAAAAATACACTAACACCCTTGATAATTGTCGTCCCGTCCAACCATTAACCCAATTTTTTAGTCTTTCTTTAAGTAACGCGAATAATTTTTGTTTTGAGCCACTAATGTCCACCGGTATACCAAGATAAGAACCCATCTCTCTCTCATTTTCAATTCCCGCTGTCTCTTTGATTGAATTCTTCACATGTCCTGTAGCCACCCAAACCCGGCCGACTAGGCCGCGGTCGAAGCGTCACGTCGCTCGGTCCATACACTGACCGAACCTCTAGATTTTTTTGCCCGTAATAATAATTTTGCCTAAAGGCATGGGCTATCTTAGATCTTAGCAAAAAAAACACCTTAGTCATTTCCTAGCGTAGATCATTCTATTTATACGCTGCGGAATATTTTTATCTAACCCTTGATCTAATCCAATCAAGTACTCGTCCGGTCTAATTATCTAAGACATGGTCAGTTCACTTAACCACCATTCAGCTTATAGAACAAACCTTGACATGATTCAGTTCAACCTAATCCGAGGTTCCATTTCCCCTAAACCATTCTACCAGCATCCTAACCATAAACTAATATATCCATGTATATGATAATTCATACATGTTACCATACCCACAGAGTTAGTAGTTCATCGGTCCAGCTGTTCGCAGCTAACTAAGATAGTACATCCAGCTCATCGAGCTGGTGCACTTGAACTTGAACTAGGACTGAGCTTTGCCCAACTGGTTGAGCTAGTACATCCCAGCTCAATCTAGCTGGGTACACTTGAACTGAGCTAACACCGAGTTGTTTCCAGCTTCCTTGTACCTTTTCCAGCTCTTATACACTTCGACCAGCTGCCTTGAGCTCATTTCCACCTCCTTGCATATATATTAAC
This sequence comes from Moricandia arvensis, assembly GCA_905132765.1. Lineage (NCBI taxonomy): Eukaryota > Viridiplantae > Streptophyta > Magnoliopsida > Brassicales > Brassicaceae > Moricandia > Moricandia arvensis. Next base: position 2,122 of record CAJHQP010007512.1, on the reverse strand, counting down.
CCTTCCCTTTGGTACTTAGTCATTCAACCAACCATCCCCACTGACCAAGTTACCATAGAGAAGTCTTCAATGATTAGGGATATGCATCTGCGCCCTTCTTGGCTCACACACCATCCAATAACCTTTTGTCTATCCTATGACTGACAATGCCCATTTTGATCCTAAGTCAATCAACCAACCAGCCTCACATAACTTAGAACTGATGGTCTTCATATTTCCAGGTCGGCCATGGACTATGTCCAAGACAACCGAACTGGCTTGCTCATATCGACAGATGTATTCCTTAAACATGTTAGATCCGACACCTTGATCCATGATTTATGGATCAGGTCGTCCCTTCTAAACCATGATTAAGATAACACACGGCCTCTCTTGAACAATTACACCTCTTCGGTTATGATCCATTCGTACCTCATGGTAAGTTGCAACCTTGAACACTTGTACCCTTTGGTAACTCGTACCCCTTGGCATCTCGTGTCCTTTGGCAACAAGTAACTTTTTGTCAACTCATAACCCTTGAAAACTAACCATATGCGTTCTTCCATATACTTGGGACACATCTAAGTATACTCGCCAACCCACATATAACATCACCGGACCACCCATGAGTCCTACCCGTAACACACGGCTAAAATTAAAGGATCACACGGCCCCAACTTACGTCCGGCCAATGGCCTTGGACTTCTTAACTGAACCGGCCAAGGGCCTACTTTCACCATTTCATGTGCAACAAAACCGTTTTGGACTTTACACAACCAGCCACAGTCCAACCGATCCGTTCCTCGACTAATCGGACCATTTCTGCTAACCGATCTATTGGGACTTGATCCAATCTATTTGGACCGACTCAAGGCCATATTCCAATATCCAATAATAATCCCAATAACCCCACGGAATTACCCTTGCCAAAACAAAGGCCAAACCAATTCATGGTTATGACCCATCGGACCATCCGTCCAATCGGCCATGAACCATGGTTTGTGGTTAATTTCACTCGGACATAACCTTGGCTCTTTACCAAGCCAGTTCCGACACCATACCTACACCATTCCTCACGAAAATACAGAGTAGGAGATAAAGAGAAGTATTTAAACAGAGAAGGAAGAGATTGGATGCAACAACTGCAAAAACCGGTCCAACAATCCAATGCTACCGATCGATTGCTGTGGGTGATGGTTCCATGGCCACCCATATTACATTGAACGTGTTGCTCTGAAATCTTAAATTCCTTTTCCGACACCTTATCCTTTCCTCTGATTCTTATTCCAGACGGAATTTCCCTTCCAGAATCGATCTCCACCTTGTTTGTTGATTAACCCACAACAATATCGACCTTGTATGGTCGATTCCTCTCTATGTTCCTTCTTTCTCTCTCTCGCCTTTCTCTAAGTTTTTCCTTCTGTAAAAGATGATAATTTTCGTGTCCAGGGTCCTTTATTTATAGAGGAAGGCATGGGTAACTGCATAGGCCAAGGGGACACCCTTTTTTGGCCGAATGGTGCACCTTTTGATTCCATTGCATCCTTTCGGCCATGACTGCTCCCACATCCATCCTTTCGCCAATAACCATCCTCTGGCAGATTCCATATGGACCTACACCCATCCTTAAGTCCCTTGTTGTACTTAATACCGAGCTGCCGCATTACTTGTCGAGCTGGTTTTACCTTATCCCCTTTCAGTATTTGGTTAAGGTTTAGTCTCCTAATGCTATTAACCATCCTTTAGACCATGGAACGCCTGTCTTTAAGGTCTTATGACCTGAACTTTTCGTTTCCTCAAACCATGGCCTGTCCCGATGATCCTATCCAGGATCAAGGAGATGACAAGTGTGGACACCCCCGATCTGGTCTAAGTACAAGTTGACTCGACCAGCCGTGCAACAATCAAACGAAGAACATTGCACAGCAATCACTATTAACTTAAACCGAACTCGAGAGGCCACAATGTGTACTCAACGATTAACGCCCAAGCTTCCCGAAAAAGATCCAGGTACCTTAGCAATCGCCTGAGTACACATATCCTATTAGGTTCAAGACCAAGGCTTTTCATCTTACTGAGTACATACCAAATAGTTAGTTTTGTCCGGAGCAAGGACTAACTATTATATGGGAACTCGTACTTT
>CAJHQP010007511.1:0-31901 GCA_905132765.1 Moricandia arvensis | reverse complement strand
TAACTTGATGATATAATAGTTTTCATATGAACTCCAGTACTTTTGAGTATATTATTAATTAAGAGAAATACCTTAAAATAACTTTAAAACAGTTTGTGATATAACATAGCATATAAAAGGAAAAATAATCAAAAGAAGTTTTATTAAAGGTGTAAATATACTTTTATACCATTAGGATTAACTAATCTAGACTTATCGTTTAGAGTAACATGGTGGAGTTTTGGAGGTGAGTTTACAACTTTAAAAAATAAAAAATATTAATTTTTTAAAAATTAAAAGTTATTTTTAGGGTTCTTTTAGTGACAAAGAAGTTATTTTAAAGAATTGCCCTATTTTTAACATACTATACTAAACCAAATTAATTATAAGCTCCAAGAAGTTAGACTTATGATCGGATACAAATACAAGATGGGCTTCGAGTTTTATAATCAACCCACTTCTAATGGGCCTGATTCGGATAATAAACCAGTTTATGATCTGACCGGTTAGAAAGCTTCCATCATCTCACTCTCGTTGCTAAATCTCAGAGGTGGATTTGATCGTCGGAAACTTCCAATGTTTAATCGTTCGACGGCGGAGACTCTAAGCAAGGCGTCATCTGCGGTGCTCCGGATAGGCACCGACGCTCACCTCTATGACGATCCGGAAGACGTAAACATCGCTTCGCTTCTCGATAGCAAGTTCGAATCGGAGAAATGTGAAGCTCTCAAGCGTCTCCTTGCTCTCATCGCTCAGGGCTTTGACGTCTCTACTTTATTCCCTCAGGTGTGTGTTTGATCCCATTTGATTGTCTTTGAACTCGAATTTAACCTTGTTGGTGAACTAAGCAGGTGGTGAAGAACGTGGCGTCACAGTCATCGGAAGTGAAGAAGCTTGTTTACTTGTATTTGCTACACTATGCAGAAAAGTATGTGCTTTTGTTTGGCTTCATTTTTTTCTTCAAAAGTTCACTTTCTTCAAAATGAAGTAGAAAATGAAGCAACTTTTGTTCCAATGGTTTGCTTCATTTTCTCTTTGTAAAAAGAATATTCTAAATATATTCCATCTTTATTTTATTATTATTTTTTAACAACATCTTCTACTTTTTCATGTTTACAAATTTTACCCAACTATTTTATTTTAATAATATTTCAATATAAATATTATTTAATACAAATTTAAAATTATCATATAATAAAAGTTATTACACAAAACATAAATAAACTAAAAAAAATTTCGTACGTACATTTAATCCGAGCAAATTCAAATTTTGTTGGAAAAAAGTGAAGAACAACAAATTCAAGAACTCCTCAAACATCAACTTCATTTGGACAGTTTTGTAATGATTTTAATATATTTAATATTTTAAATTAATATGGTAAATATAACAAGTGAAATTAGAAATTAGTTAGGCTATATTAAAATATTTAATTTGTTTTGATAAAAGATAAAAATAAGTAAAAGTTAAGGACCAATTTACAATTAAAGAAGTTCATTTTCAAAAAATGAAGATGTGAATAGTATATCTTCAAATCTGAAGCAACAATGTTTTCATTTTGAAGTAAAAAGTGAAGTAGGGTTGGAGTAAATCTTGATTCAAAATGAAGCAAAAAGCGAAAAATGAAGTGGGGCTGGAGATGGTCTTAGGCGTCCAAAAATGAAGCGTTGCTATCTATCAATTATTTTCAGAAGGACTTGGGAGATCCAAACCCATTGGTTAGAGCTTGGGCGCTTCGTACAATGGTTGGGATTCGCTTACATGTGATTGCTCCTCTTGCACTTGCAGCTGTGGGTAAATTTGCGAGGGATCCATCGGTTTACGTCAGGAAATGTGCTGCAAATGCTCTTCCAAAGTTGCATGATTTGCGGCTTGAAGAACAAGCTCCTGCAATCCAAGAGGTTACTTTGTCCTATCAGTTTCTTTTAGTTCAAGTTACTTTCTTCTTTACTATTGGCGTGTATAGATGGGCACTGGGATTTGAGTATCTTGTCAAGGTTTCATTTTTATGGATCGTCTAGTGTTTGATGATTTTTCTTTGTATATGATTGGTCTTATTTGCAGCTAGTGGGGATATTGTGATTGACCATTCTCTAGGATTTGAATATCTTGTCAATTTTTTTATTTATATTCATCGTCTAGTGTTTGGTGATATGACATTGAGTACGATTGGTCTTGTGTTGGTATTGAATATCTGTCAAGCTTTTATTTTTATGCATTGTCTAGTGTTTGATGGTGTTATTGAATATTATTGGTATTGTGGTATGTTGTTGCAAGGCATGGACTTGTTCGGGAATCTTTGATGTTGTCCCTGCATGGTTCGGATGATAATGGTTTCTATGAGAAGGATAGTGTAGTTAGAGACTTTATATTGGGTAAAGGAGATGGTGGTAAGAGTGATTCGTTTGATGCCAATCTTGTCAGACTTGTATCTAAAGTTTACATTGAAGGCCCAGACGAGTTAAGTGCACGGAGTCAGTGTCATCTTCAATCGACAACAAAGTGACCACGTCTGTTGCAAATAATGAAGATGTTAAGATCCTGCTTCAGTGTATCTCCCCGTTATTATGGAGTAACAACAATGCAGTTGTACTAGCAGCAGCTGCGTTCAGTGGATAATGGCGCCTCTGGAAGATGTTAAAAAAATTGTCAAGCCGCTCCTGTTTTTGCTTAGGTCATCCACTTCCTCTAAATATGTGGTAAATGTTCTTTTGTACTCCCACAAGTATGTATCTTCTCCGTGCGCTCCACACTCCACACGCGTCTGTGTAGTCAACTAGTCATGATAGAGTCTGCTCTCTGAGCGTTGATTGTTCATATTTATGGCAGGTCCTCTGCAATATCCTAGTCTTTGCTCCACACTTTGAAGATTTCTTTATTTGTTCGTCAGATGCTTATCAAGTTAAAGCACATAAGCTGGAGATGCTTTCTCTCATTGCGAACACTTCATCTATCTCTTCGATTTTGAGAGAGTTTGAGGTACTTTTTTATCCTTGAGCAATTACAGAACTTTCTTTGTTCATTCTAGAAAGTTTGCGTGATCATTTGGCTTACCAGTTTGATAAGAACGTCTTTGTTAAATAGGCATCGTCATCTTTGTCCCTTTTATTAGCGGAAATGATGTGTGCAATTTCTGAAATTTTAACGGTGTTTCCAGGATTATGTAAAAGACCCAGACATGAGATTTGCAGCTGATACAGTTGCAGCAATTGGTTTATGCGCAAAAAGACTGCCGACAATTCCAACTACATGTCTTGATGGATTGTTAGCGCTAGTTAGACATGGTATATTATGCTTTATTTCAATTGCACTCATTAGTTAAACTATTTGTCAGTTAAGTTGATTAAGCTCTTAATATATTGTAGAATCTTTTGTTGGCGATCTTGAGTCAGTGGATGGAGAAGCTGGAGTGTTGGTGCAAGCCGCGATGTCATTTTAGACTATCATAGAGCGAGACCCTCTTAGTCATGAAACAGTATATACATCTCACTCACAGAGTACGCTTCTGAATGTTACCAGTTTCAAACACACATGCTTAGAAGCAATTGCAATGATACAAATATGTTGTTGACTCTTTCTTTTGTAAATTATTGTCGTGCTTTCTTTTGGTTGTTTGAAGGTGATAATTCAACTGTTTCGTAGTCTGGATTCAATCAAGATAGCTGCTGCTCGTGCAACTATTATCTGGATGGTAGGTGTCTACTACTCTTTGGGTCATATCATTCCGAGGATACTACCCACAATAACCAAGTACCTTGCATGGAGCTTTAAATCAGAGGCGCCAGAGACAAAGCTACAGATTCTTAACACTAGTGCTAAGGTATAGCTAGTAATTAGTGTTGGCACATTTGACCTGTGAAAGCATTTAGGTATACTACAAAATTATAAACTGTGCATACTTATAAATACTTTTTAGTTTTTACTTAAGCACGTCTCACTACAGCTCTCAGAAGATATTGATCAAGTAATTGTCATGTTACCTTCATAACAAGTTCTAATAAGTGCAGAGGCTGACGATTTTCTGATATTGGAAAGGATTGTGGTCTATGTGCTTGAATTGGGAGAATGTGACTTAAACTATGATATTCGTGATCGAACTTGTTTCCTCAAGAAATTGCTATCATGCAAATTAGCTTGTCATGAGCCAGCGGACGACAGTGTGGCATCAGAAGAAAACATTACTGAGCATGTTGTGGAACATGTCTTTGGAAAAAAACTTAAACCTTTATCACCTTTAGCCATGCACAATCGTTTTTATCTTCCTGGATCTTTGTCACAGATAGTTCTTCACGCTGCTCCTGGATATGAACATCTTCCAGAGCCGTGTAGTTTTGTGTTTGAAGAACATGATCTAAATGGTTCTCAAGAATCTTCTGAAACAGTGGATGAACATGGCTCCTCTGAATATGATTTTGGATCATATACCGGTTCAGATTTCAGCAGTGATGGTGATGAAAGAACGATATCCAATGATGCCAACGATCCAGCTGATCCTCTAATTCAAATCTCAGAGATTGATGTTTCTGCTGACCAGGAAGAACTAAGGTCAAAAAGGTCCCTGGATTTGTTGTTAGACGAGCAGCCTAGCACATCAAATCAAACTTCATCATTATTAGATAGGAATCAAAGCTCTTATGCGAAGATATCCATTGGCGATACAGGAAGCCGAGTGAAGCCGAAAAGATATACTCTCATAGACCCTGGAAATGGCAATGGCTTGAAGGTAGACTATACATTTTTATCTGAAGTCTCTATTGTATCTACGTTACATGTTTGTGTAGAAGTTCTGGTTGAGAACAGTTCTACGACACCTATCCTTGAGGTTAATTTGGAGGATGAAGAAGCAACGAAAGTATCAGACTCTGCTGAACAGACTTTGGTGGGAAAAGCAAAGTGAGTTTTATTTGCCTAATTATCTATCGCTGAGCTAACATGAAGATTAGTCTTGGTAGAAAACCATTGTCTTTAGTTTTTTTCAGATGATCTCATTTGCCTTTTCGAAAACCCTGCAGTGCATCTTACAACAATGTGCCAGCACTAACTCCAATGGAGGAAATCAGCTGCCTTGAACCACATCAGATCGCAAAGAGGCTTATCCAGGTTCGGTTTCATCACCACCTGCTTCCCATGAGGCTAAACTTACACTACAACGGTAAGAAGGTACCTGTCAAGTTACGACCTGATCTCGGATACCTTGTCAAACCATTTTCAATAACCATCGATGAGTTCTTAGCCACAGAATCTCGGTTACCTGGAATGTTCGAGTATAGTCGAAGGTTAGCTCCTTTTTAGCTTAATTATAACTTTTATGACCAATTTATTTTCTTAGTACTGATTTTCTTTGAACCTCTCTTGGCTTTTGGTAGGTGTACTTTTGCAGATCATGTCAAAGATTTAAGACTAGAGAATGGGGAAAATAAATTTCTAAGCATCTGCCAGTCTATAACGCTAAAGATGCTTAGCAACTCAAATTTACACCTTGTGTCTGTGGATTTGCCAGTTGCAAACACACTTGAAGATGCAACTGGACTGCGTTTAAGATTCAGCAGCAAAATCTTGAGCAGTGAGATCCCTCTTTTGATTACCATCACAGTTGAAGGTAAATGCAATGAAGTTCTGAACTTGACAGTCAAAATCAACTGCGAAGAAACGGTTTTTTGGTTTAAACCTGTTGAACAAGATAGCTAGTTTCATGATTGAGCCGTCTTCTTCAGCCACCTGATCAGCAAAATAGAGTTTTTTTTGTCACCATCACTATGTGAATATGTTACCAAACGCATTTTATAACCTCTTTTTTTTATACATGTTTGTAGAATTTAATTATAAATACAATACTGAGCAGTTCTCTTCAAGTCACCTTCGCCAATAAACTTCTTGGGGTCCGATTGGTGTTTGGGCTTTGAGGGCTTTATAGTTGTGTAAAACCACTAAAGCCAAATATTTGTCAATCACTCTTTTTTACACTTTAGAAATTTGTAAAGTCCTAAAAGTTCACTTTACAAAAAAACTGTTTTTTTGTTCTTTTTTTTCTACAGCCACTTTTTGAGACTTTAGAACACACTTTTTTTTTCTTAAAGCGAAAAACGTGTTTTATTTTTTTTTTTAATTTTTTGCTCATTTCTTATTAAAATAAAAGAAACAATAAATATAATGATTAATAAATTCATTTTCATTAGTTAGTTTAAGTTTTACAATAAAAAAGTCATACCTTACTATTAATAGACTATTAATTTGTTAAAGACTAAAATATATTATATAAATAATTGAAAACATTTAGGAAAGATTCAGAAAACATAATAATTGAAAGAAAAAATAAATACAATATGATTTATAAATTCATTTCATTAGTTAGATTAAGTTTTACCATCAAGAAAAAATCATACTTTACTATTAATAGACTATTAATTTGTTAAAGACTAAAAACATTTGTATAAATAATTGATAACATCTACGAAAGATTCAAAAAGTATAATAATTGAAAGAAAAAATAAATACAATGATTTATAAATTCATTTTCATTAGTTAAATTAGGTTTTACCATCAAGAAAAAGTCATACTTTACTATTAATAGATTATTAATTTGTTAAAAACTAAAAATATTGTTAAAAAAATTGATAATATTTGCGAAGGATTCAAAAAAAAATCAAATTCTAGTTTAAGACGATTACTTAGTATAAATACAAGAAGAAAAATCATTTTCATCAAACACACAAAACCAACAGGTACTAATTCTATTAATTTTTCTTATCAATATATATATATAAAATTTTCATTGTTATATTTAATTTATTTAAATATTTTCTCTTTACAGAAATGTCGTCATCTTCTTCTCGAAAGGTAAAGTATTTATTTATCATGCAATATTAGTATAACTTTTATACATATAAATTATGTTGGAATATAATTTATTTTTTAAAATATTTGTAAAAAAAAATCACATGGAACGATGCCAAGACTCATACCTTCCTTAGCATTTTTGTATCAGAACAAAATGAAGAGAATTGGAAAGAGACTTTCTTAACAAAAGAAGGTAAAGAGCGATTAATCGATAAATTTGAGCTAGAAACGGGCTACAAATTGGTATGGAAAAACTTCAAAAATCATTATGATAGTCTGAAAATGTGGTACACTGTACACAAAAGATTAAGCAAAAAAACTGGAGTACATGTTAATCAAGTTACCAATGAAATCGAGATGGATTCTGAATGGTGGGACGATCGGTGCAATGTAAGTCACATTCAATATTTTTAACTGGTAGACTATTTTTGTTATAACAATTTATCATTATTAATTGTTATTAATTTAACTTATAGGAAATTCCCGGAGCTAGTCATATAAGAAGCAAGCCACTTCAAGATCTTGATTTGCTAGAAAAAATATTTTCAGATGCATATATTGGAACTGAAGATGGATGGGCTGTTGGAAATGGTCCTGATGGATATGTGCAAGCAGAAGATGTGAATGACACCCAAACAGAAGGAGATGACCAAGAATCAAATTTTTCTGAAACTCCAAACACTGGGTATAACATCCCCACAAATAAAGTGCAGCCAAGACGCAAACGTAAAGGTTCAGAAAGTAGTGAAAAATCTGAAATTTCAATGGCATATGATAGACGATCTGAAACTATTAGAATCGCATGAGAAGCCATGGGTTCAGATAGAGAGAGAGCAGTACGACGTATTGACCAAATTTCTACTCTTGAATACAATTCATCTTTTTATTGGGATGTAGTAAGCCTAATTGAAACTAATGAGGCAGCAAGACATATGATTTTAGGATTATCAAATGATGAACATGTTCTCAATTATCTACAACGATCCATCCAAGTGCAGAGAGAGCCGCCTCGTCATTCAGATTTCAACTACTTTGATTAATAATTTTTTATATATTTAAATAAGATTTAATTTTAATAATGTTTTATGTTTTTTCTTTGATGGAATATTTATAATTTTATTAATAAAATATTCACTATTATTTTCCAGTTTAAGTTTTTAATACACTCAAATAACTTTATACGATTCTCTTGTGACTTCTATTTTCAGACCATAATGAAGTTAAAAGTAAAAGTCTTTTATTTATATTAATAAAATAATTAAAGGTACTTTTAAATACAGTTAAAGTTGTAGACTAGTCGTAGTTTTCTGTTTGTAGAATAGTCAAAGTTGTTTTCAGTTTACAAATTCAATATAATCAAATAGTTTCATCCGGTTCTCATGCAAACTCTATTTTTAGCCTAACAAGAAATGAATTAAATAAAATATTATTGTAAAATATAAGCTTAAAAAGCTATAAATACCAAGTGATCATGATGGCGTTAAAAGCAAAATCATTATAAGTTTTCCTTAAAACCAAACTGGAAAATATTCTCTCAAACAATTATTTTTTATATTTTTATAATCTGCAAATCCTTCAAAAATGGCATCATCTTCTTCTTCAAGAAAGGTAGAGTACCACATATACTTTTTTAAAATATCGAATGATAACTATGAAAATATATATGTTTATTAAGTGAAAATCTTTGTTGTTTTTTTTTCTTTCTATAATTAAATAAACTTTTATTATTTTATCTTCTGATACAGAATATGACTCTACTATGAAAATATTTGAAGATGAAGAGGGTGATGATTTTTTACTCGAATCAGAAGAAACTAATCAAGATAAAAGAGTCACGAGACCTTTATGTTCAGATGCTGACCGTGGATGGCAATTTCTTCATGATATGATCAATGGTCATCCCACACAATGCCACAATATGTTAAGAATGTGGCCGGAGGTATTTACTAAATTATGCGGTGATCTCCAAGATATGTATGGCTTGCGTGATACATATAATGTCTGCAAAAGAAAGTGTGGCTATATTTTTACATATGTGTGGACATAATATAACACAACGGAATGCAATGCATACATTTGGTCATTCAGCAGAAACAATTTCCAGAAAGTTCCATGAGGTACTTGTTGCACTTGTATCAATGGCTACTGATATGTTTGCTCCCGATCTGGCGTCTCTTATGCAAGTCCATCCTAAATTGCAATCAAATAAGTATTATTGGCCATATTTCAAAGGATTTATTGGTGCAATCGATGGAACTCATGTTCCTATTATGGTGTCTAGAAGAGATCAACGAAGATACTGGAATAGACACGGAGATACATCTATGAACATCCTTGCGATATGTAACTTAGACATGTTATTCACATATGTTTATGTTGGAATTCCAGGATCTGCTCATGATGCGAAAGTTCTTTCCCTTGCTATTGAAGCTGATACTAATTTTCCTCATCCACCTGATGGTAAATATTATCTAGGTGATTCAGGATATCCATTACGTCGTGGATTTCTTTGTCCATATAGAGGAGAGAGGTATCACCTAAATCGGTTCCATAATCAAATTGAAGAAAGAAACTACAGAGAAGTCTTTAATCGTCGTCATTCATCACTTCGATCAGTGATTGAAATAACTTTTGGAGTATGGAAAAAAAAAGTAGCGTATTGTGAAAGATGAAGCAAGGTATAGCATATCTACAATGCGTCAAATTGTGGTGGCAACCATGGTTCTCCATAACTTCATTCGCAAGTCAAATCTTGTGGATCCTGATTTCCAATCAGAAGAAAATGAAAACAAACAAACGACAAATGAGGAAGAACTTCCAAATACGATGGACCAGGATCTCAGTTCAAGACAATACATGGAAGGTGTTCGAGATGAGATAGCAAACAGCATATGGGCTAGAACCCGTTAGTTTTTTAATATTTTTTTCTTTTCTTTAATAAATTGTAATTTTATTTTAAAATCATTTTTAATAATTTTTATTTATTTAATAAATTATTATCTTATTTTTAAATTTAATTAAAAAAATACACAAGATTAGAATTGCAAATTTTTACAGTATAGAAATAAAATATATTGTTGATAAATTTGATTAATCTTTTGTTTTTAAACTATCTAATATATTTTATGGACTTGTACAAATAAAAAATAAATAAAACAAAAAAGAAATAAATTATAAACATATATTTATAATAGCCACAGCTTCTAAAGCTTTGAATACCAATCAGACTTTTAACTTTCTCTAAAGTAACAGTTACAGTCTTAAGCCAAAATCTCTACAGCCACAATTCTAAAGTCAAAGCCTAAAGCGAAAGTCGTTACCAATCGAACCTGTTGAGTAGCATATTATATAGCTTCAGGATGCAAGTACTATCCAACTTGTTCGTAATAATTAAGTGCTAAAAAGATGAATGATGTGATATAGTCAGTAAAAATATAACATTATGGATGACCACTACCAAAAATATTCCATCAATCAAATAGACAAAAAAAAAATCATCCAAATCAGTAAGTATTCAAGAGCAAAACTATATAATCTGAGAGTCACAAATCACTCAAAACGTAAATATTACAACACACTAAGTCCATGTTTATCTCCGATTTTTTATAGTGGAGTTCTTAACTTAATTTGGTTTTTTAAAAAAAAAAATTGGTTAAGAGACGGCTCTTATATATCTTATTTTAGAGACGGTTTTTAGTTTTTCTTAGTTAAAAGCTAAGAACTCCAGTATGTAACCACATCTTTATCTACCTACTACAAACCAACGGTTTTGTTTGTATAAACCTTTTGGTAATCTTTGAACGGGTCTGGTTTAACCATGCTTTCCTGAAGTTGTATCAAGGCTCGGACCACTTGGTCCATGGTCGGTCGTGGCTTTGGTTCGGACGAGATACACTGCACAGCCATGCTTGCCATTATCAGTGCCTCTTCGGGTTTGTACTGTGAGTTAAGAAGCCTGTCAGCAATTAGTAGAACCCTTAGCCAGCTTGTGAGGTAAGGTCTAGCCCAGTCCACAAGGTTTTGCTCCTGGCCCGGTCCCGGTTATGGTCCAATGCTCGCCTACCAGATAGTAACTCTGGAAGCACAACCCCAAAACTGTATACGTCGCTTATAGCATTCAAGTGACCTGAAAATATAAGAGGATGAAACAAGTGTAACTCTAATTCTCGAAATTCACATCAACATCAAATCGGTCTAGGCGGCATCTAGGTCGCCTGTGTGTCGTCTGTGTGACAAATCTATTATAAGCGAAAATATATTTCTAATTACCTCCTATCGATTTTTGAACATTGTACCTTAATAACAGTTTGTATATGTGAGTTGATAGAATGTACCTGTAGACACATACTCAGGAGCAGCATAGCCAAATGTACCGATGACCCTTGTACACACACAAAGCATTGACAAGATCAATGTTGTGATTGTATAGAAATAACGAGATCAATGTTGTGTCTACCTGCCATTCTCGGTGGCTTTGAAAACCCATCTGGGTAAAGCCTGCCTGACAACAATTACAAGACCGGTGCTCGACTTAGTAGGAGCGAGGGTTTAGGCATCGATCCAACCTCTATAGACAGAATCAAAACCACCTTCTCCGACAACAGTGTTTGATCCGAAGTTTTTGGTTGCGAGTTCTAGTTTGTTGAAGGTGAAGCTCTTCACGTTTGCCTTGCTAAGTATCTCTCCTTCTCTTTTATGAGCAGCTGATGATGAAGAGTGGTCGCTCGAGGGGTGAAGGCCGTAGAGACCATTGCTCTTATCTGCAGAGCACACACAGAGCTTTGACTAAAGTCAAAAGGAGAAAGAAAAGAGAATCTCGTAAAGTCCATTAGACTATTCATAAATAAACAAATACAATCATGCATACAGAACTGGAAGAGAAGCACATACAAAATCAAAATAAAAATCAAAACAAATAAATGTTCTTTGACTCCCAAGGCACATTTCACTTTGGGGTTCTAATCGATGGAAAAAATAATAATTAATTAATAAATGGTGAAACTTTTCTCTTGTTTGGTTTTACTATTTATAGAATAGTTTTTCTAAGGGTTTGGCAAATAAACGGAACCGAAAATTTGAACCCAATGTTTTACGGTACTTCGGTTAAGAGGTTTAATCCGAAATGAATCCGAACTTAAAAGGATATCCAAAAGAATCCAAAACTTCAAAATTCCAAAAAACTTATACCATATTCAATCTCAATTTCTAATATGTATCTAAAACACATTAATATATTATTGAGTACTTACAATAAAGTTATTACATGAATAATTAACTAAAATACTTATTTTAATATATATTTTTATTGAGTTAATATTAATGTTTTTATGATTGACATTGCATTTGAAGTTTAGCTTCGAATAAATTTGTTTTAAAGTTTTAAAAATGTTTTTTAAAGATTAAATAGTATTTCTTACGTTTATAGAATTATTAGTTGTTAATTTAATTTTTTTATGTTTCATTATGTATGATTTTCGTTCATACAAGATTTTGGTTTATCATGAATTATGATATGTCTAGTGTTGTCACATATAGTTGAATGACAAATCCCCTATAATTTATAGATGAGTTTCCCAAATTATTTTGAAAGACAACAATATGGTCTGAAGAAGCTAAATACACAAATTTATTGAAAATGAAAATATATTTTGAATTTAATCAAATATAAATTAGTATTTTTAGAACTGATAATCTGATTATTATCTGAAACCAAAACTATTTCGGTTCAACCGAATCTCGGACATATAACTAAAATCGAACCAAATCCGATTAAATCCGAACCAAATCTGACCGAAAAATTTATAAAAATTGACTTGAGACTAAAATTTATAAATCCAAAAACCTGAAAGAACCTAAACCTGAAAACTCGAATCCCCAATGACAAAATTTATAATATCCTTAATTGGGAACCGGGTTGCCTAACCCTAGTTTTTCTGAGTGTAAATAGCTATAAATGATACTCCCTCCGTTCCATAATATAAGATGTTTAGAAGAATTTTTATGTTCCATAATATAAGATGTTTTCATATTTCTAGGTAACTTTAACTTTATCAAAAACTGTGTAACCAATCAAATTTAATAGTTCTATTTTGTAATTGGTTAATTAATTTTTCATTTATAATTTTAATAATATATTCTAGATAAAAAGTAGTTTTCTTAGTAACCGTGTTTTATCTAAAACATCTTATATTTAGGAACGGAGGGAGTATAAGCTTAGTGTTAATATAGTCAGTTTGAGGTGTCAGAGACGCTAAACAATTTAGTAAATTTTTGTTTTAATTTTTTATTTAAAAAATTTAGGGAGTTTTCTTTATATAAATTTTTAAAAAGGATTAGTAATCTTAGGTCAATGTTTTAGTTCTTTATACTCACGACGACTACCCTGAAAGTAGCAAGCCCTTAACAAAAATCATCAAAAAAAAAATCAAGGACCGTTAAGACCGAACACAAATTCACTCAGGGAGATTGAAAGGGGGAGATTGGTAAGCTGACAGATAAATAAATTGGCGAAAACAATGATGTTTGTTGCATTCTCAAGACAACATATAACCGAAGCAAAGAGTAACATAATACTGTATCCACTTATTCATTTTTTTTATCAGAGTTTAGACTGAATAAACAAAAGGATCTGAGATTGCTTAGTGAACTCATTAAGCGCTTTTCTTCACCTCGGCAGCCTTAATGATGTCGATAAACTCAGGCTGCAAAAGCAACAATGAAAGAAGACGAAAAAACCATTAGAAAATGGTTTTGATTGAAACAAACTAAGACATCAGAAACACAATGTGTACCTTTAGAGAAGCACCACCGACCAAAAAACCATCAACATCAGCCTGGCCACCTAGCTCTTTGCAGTTACCACCATTGACGGATCCTGGTAATATTTTGCATAATCAAGCTAAGTATCAAATAAACTTTGTGGGGCCATTTAGATAAAATCAAAGTGCTATTTACCTCCATAAATGATGCGGGTTGTAGCAGCGACATCAGCGCTCACGTTCTTTGCAAGCCATTTCCTCAGCTCATCATGTACCTGTATACATAAACGAGAGAGTGAGTATTGGTTTTCATATCACTGGTCATGACGATAAGCAATAACGCTTCGCTTCTCACATGCATAGAGAACAACTTACTTCCTGAGCTTGAGCTGGAGTAGCGACCTTTCCGGTTCCAATGGCCCACACTGGTTCATAAGCGATGACAACATTTGACCAGTTCGACACTTGATCTGCCATTACCAACAAAAGGAAGTTCTTTGTAAGAAAATGGGCAGTAAAACATTTATGTGCAGTCTGGAGATAAGTACTAACAGAGATACTGCCTTAGTAAAAGCAGCTATGCACACAAAGCGAGTAGAAACGACAACTACCATCATCATAACAGGCCCACAGTACCAAGAGAACGAACTAAAATAGCAAAAAGAGACAAAAAGTGTTCGACGAGTACCAGCAATAGCTTTAGTCTGGGCTGCCACAACATCCATGGTCGACCCAGCCTCTCGCTGCTCAAGAGTCTCACCAACACAAGCAATCACTTTCAAACCTTGAGCAAGAGCATAGGCGACCTTGTCTCCAACAAACTACATATGTAGGATAAGAGGTTAAATATCAAAATCACAGCACTCCAATCCAAATGGTAGAGTCATGAAGGGTGACCAACCTCGTTTGACTCATTAAGGAGTGCCCTCCTTTCGGAGTGACCAAGGATAACCCATGGGATGTCTAAGTTCACAAGCATCTCCGCACTGCACACACACAAGTCACAGAAGGCATAAGAGGCGGGATATAATATTGAAACAAGACAAAGAAGAGCAAATAAAACAAGAAATTAATTTGTTTTTAAAACAAGCTAAAACAACAAAAAAAAAAAACAAATATATTTACTTAGACATGAGTGGCTAGAGGATCTCACCTCACTTCACCAGTGAAGGCACCTCCTTTCTTCACCCAGCAGTTTTGTGCCGCAACGTAGAAGTCAGACCTCAATGTGCTCTTAACCAGAGGAAGAAACACATATGGAGGGCTAACCACAACCTCTGCATTTGTAGAAATTCAAGAATAGTTATTTCTATAAAACACTATATAAAACTAAAGCATATGAGTATAAGAATGTAAATGAAAAAGACAGCTCGACTAGCAACAACTCCTTAGTACATTTGATCATCCTTGCAGATAGAAACTAATATCTTCACTTCATAGCCAGTGGATACAGAACTGTTTGTATCCCCAAATCAAAATACGTTTGTCAGTACAAAAGCAACTCAGAAACTCTTCTAATTAGTTATTAGCCTTTCCTGCTCAAACATTTTCAAGCTCGAGATTCATACCCACATTTCAAACTCTAAGATGTCCTAAACCTGCACAACAACAACATGAAACAATATTCCTATTGAAGTAAGTGAGAAGAAGCACATACCTACAACTTCCTGTGAAGGTACTTGAGCTTCGTTAAGAGTGTTCACAATCTTCTTCACCTCCTCAGCAGTTCCGTTCTACATCGATTCAAATTCAAAACACATCATAAACATCCATGCACTGATTCAATCAAAAGCATGAGCACAAGATCAATTGACGAAGCACTCGCAATCAAAACTGAGATCCAACATCGAATCGACAAATCTCAACCATCGGAATCAGATCAAATACATCTAATCAAAACATCAAACTCAAACGATGCAAACAGAGAACAAAATAACCTTAAACACGATCTACAAAGTGAGATTCTCCGATCGAACCATAACAACGACGAAGATTAGGGAGACAAAGATGGCTTACGCATTTCCAGTTGCCTCCGACGAAGAACTTTCTAGCCATCTTTTCTCAACGATGATCACGATAGGAGTCACAGAGACGACGATAGAAGATAGATCGAGTGTGTGTGTGTGTGTTTTCGGTGGCCGTTGTATCTCGCAGGGGTCACTAATATATAAATGAATAATAATATCTCGTAATATTTTATTTTGGAATGACGATTATATCTTGGTATAGAAGAATATTCTCGGGGTAGACTGCGGAAAGAAGAGCGTAATAACGTAAATTATTAGGGAGGAGGACATTGTTATGGACGTGTAGCCCAAGGTTTGGTCGGTGGGGTAAAGATGGCGTGGAGAGTGCTGCTATGATAAAGCTATAGCCCACTGAATTACCAATTTTTTTTATATTCTTATTTTTTGTCAATTTTTTATTTTTATATTAATTTTGTTTTTCCTAGTTCCATAAAATTTATCTTGTGATTTTTAGATTAGTTTTCTTCGTTAGTAGGATATAATATTATTCAATGTAGACATGTGGCTAATTGACTAAAATTAATACTTCTTCCGTAAAATTAATACTTATAAATGAAGTTTTAGATGATTGTTATTTCACAGTAGAAGATATTTTTACATATTCAGGTAATTTTTAATTTATTAAAAATTATGTATCCAATTACATTTTACTTTTTATTTATATTAAAATTAATTAATTTTAGATTATATTTTCAATTAAGAGTTTTAGGAAAAAAGTAAAATTTTTAACATATGTGTAAAGAGCCGAAACTTCATTTATTATAAAATAGAAAGAAATAGAGAGAGTATTTAAGACAATTATTACAAAAGAAATAGAATTAAGACAGCACTAGTGAAAATAACTAGTCAAGATGAGGAACAAAATCAAATTAGACATAGAAGCTGATGTTTGACATGATCAAACGTCAAAGTTGTTGCAAGTCACCATGATTCAAAACAGTCTTCAAATATTCATTTTGTATAGCGTCTATAGCTTTTCTGAAATTAAACAATCACGCAATAAAATGATTTAGGTCACTTTATGAATTTTTATTACAGTGTAAGTGTAGTTGTTACTATTAAGATAGTTTTATCTAACTAATTCAAAACTAAATAAAATTTGTTTAGTTTTTTTTCTTTTGGTTAACAAATAAAAAAAATTTGGAACATATCTCTCTCTTTTTCTTTTTTAGTGAAGAATTTTTTTTCTTAAAAATTTGCAGTTCGTGCTTTGTAACTTGTGCTCGCCATTCCAAACTAATAAATATGTTCTGTTATAATATCTTTTGTTCATTTCTACCATTGCGCACAATTCTGTCATGTCTCTTCCTTCTATTCATACCGACAATCAAACTCAATCTGTGAGTGCTCATTCTCCTTTGTGAAGCTTCTTCTTCCGTTGTTCTTTGCAATCCGCGAAGCACTCTTCCATCATCACCTAAAGACACGACCATTGGGCCTCTTTCTTCGCCACAAAATCAAGTCACGATCTCTTCATACTCCCCGCGATTTATCACCCTCATATCACCTTTTTGGAGCTGCAAGGATCGTCGTGACTGGTTTGAACTTCTCCGAAGCGATTCCCCTTTGTCGCAAAAGCTCGATGAGCAACAATAGCTAGTTTTTCCTTTATTCACATTTGGTCCCTCGACTTTTTAATATATTTATATATACCCTAAAGATTTCTGATTTGCATATATACTTTTTTTAATTGACTCCACACTTTTTAATTGTGCAAACCAAACTTTCCATAATTACAAGAACATGTCCTTGAACTTTTGATGTTTTCTAACTTTGCAAATTGTAGAGATAGCCTCTCAATTTAGTCGTAAACTTTCAATTGTGCAATCCAAACCCATCAAATGCAAATAGACATATAAATACAATATATACATTTAATATACAATCTATATGATTAAAATGTTAAAAACAGGTTTTAAAATTCATTAAAATAGTAAAATATCAACAGTAAAAACAACAAATTTGCTAGAGTGTACACAATAAAATGTGTACATGTGTACAACACGAGTGAGCTTCGATGTTGTTCGCTAAACCATATGAGAGATCAACACTAACTACTCTATGATTAGGACATGTCATCATCAAAAGTAGTCTTGAGTTTATCTCCAACAATATTGATGCAAAATTTGGCGATGTAACACAATATCCGTCATGCCTAGCTGGTAACTGAAATCATTTCGAGATGATCCAAAAGTTGGAATCAGAAGGCACTAATTTAAACTATTATAATTCAAATTGGCCAAAATTTTATAATTATTAATTATAATAGATTAATTGTTCTAAAAATAATTAGAAAGATATTATAATAAATATTTATAATTGGTCTTAGAAGTGTACATGTGTACATTTTAACTTATGTATATTGTATATTATTAAAGCAATGTACCGTAAAATCATGTTTTATACTAAAATCACAAGTCACATTGTCTAGTTAAAAACCCAAAAACCAAAAATCGTGTTTCGAAGTCAAAACCAAAAACACATTTTCTTTTCAAAATATGTTAAATTGAATTTTTCTGATAAAATCACAAAATAATTTTTTTTTCGCCAAAACTTTTTTGTAACATCCTGAGTTGTGATATAGGAAAAAACTTAAGAGAATTGATTTGACTACCTATGTCACCAAAATTGACTTACATTTTCCGTCACACTTCCATTTACAACTCCAGGGTTAAGCGTGTTTGAGCTGGAGTAGTGAAAGGATGAGTGACCTATCGGAAAGTGATTCGCGATACTGTGCAAGTGAGGCCAAAACACGGGGAAAGGTCGGGTGTTGATTGCAAGGTCAGGAAACAATGATTTCGAGTCTTGGAAAATTTACGCACCGACCGTTGAAACGGGATGTAGCCCACAGACCGAGAGAGCGGGCGTGGGTGACCCATTAGTTGTGGGTGGTCGGGACGCTACAAGTGGTATCAGAGCTGGTTAGCCATCTCAGTTCTGACCCGAAAGGCGTCTTGAGACCTGTCATGGGGCATACGTGGACGTTGCGTTCTTTGAGAGGGGGTGAATTGTAACATCCCGAATTGTGATATAGAAAAAGGCTTAAGAGAATTGATTTGGCTACCTATGTCACCAAAGTTGACTTACCTTTTCCGTCAC
Organism: Moricandia arvensis; assembly: GCA_905132765.1. Taxonomy (NCBI): domain Eukaryota; kingdom Viridiplantae; phylum Streptophyta; class Magnoliopsida; order Brassicales; family Brassicaceae; genus Moricandia; species Moricandia arvensis. The sequence continues at coordinate 13,200 of CAJHQP010007511.1, read as the reverse complement.
ACATCCATTTAGAACTCCAGGGTTAAGCGTGCTTGAGCTGGAGTAGTGAAATGATGAGTGACCTATCGGAAAGTGATGCGCTTGGCGCTACCTATATTATTGTGTATTCATTTACATATCACATGGGGTAAATTTAGAATTTTGGAGATAAAATTGAGGAGCAATTGGCACGTCTAAAAAGTATAGGTCAAATCAAAATGATACAAAAGATAAGGAATTAAATATGCAAAATACCAAAGTTAGCCATTTTTGCTCTCAGGTATTTGGGGACAGTTAGAGGACGTGTTAGAGAGGAATGAAGGTCACGACGATGATGAATCACAACAAAAAAGCTTGAGCTGAGACACGGTGTAGAAAATTGAATCGAAATGAGAACGCGACGAACAGAAGACAAATGTGGCGGCTTGGAAATCGAGCTTGCTGAGGTTTTCCAGCGTTTTTGGAACAAAAGCAGAAGACAACGAGAGAAGTCAGAGTCTTTATGGTTGAAGTGTTTTCCGTCGTTGATGTCACCGTCTTATACATCACCGTTATCCCACCATAAAAAATATAGCTTGACATATCTCGATAGACAAAATAATGTAAATAATGAATAAATATAATTTTTTTTAGAAAGAATAAACTAAAACCACAAATTTTATTTTATAAAGAAAATAAAAAAAAATTTAAGAGGAAGAAGACAAAGAAGAAAGATATATGGATCCACTTTGTTTTGTCTCTTAAAACTAAGTAAGACAAAATTACCTTAGTAACAGTAATATAGTGGACACTTATTTAGTTAGTTTGTAGAAAAAGATAAGTTGGTTAAACAAAATTACCTTAGTAATAGTAAGTGACCCAAACTGTAATAACAAATTCATAAAGTACTCTTAGTGTGCAAAAACCTATATAAAGGTAACTCGACAATTATATAAGAAAACCAACAAATATACCAAAACTCAAATCTCATTGTATATAAATATTAACGAATTTTTAGTCAAACTATTAGATAAGGAGGTTTCTATAACGATATGATTTCTTCTTATGTTCCGAGTATCTGTCTTATTAAAACTAAAGTATAATTAATACTACTATAAACTAACCAGGTCTTGAGATTTAGTGGACCTATACTAGGTTTTAACTATTTTTTATATATTTAGAGGCTTTAAAAAAAACTTGGAAATCTATATCTATATAATTTTCTTCAAAAAAATTAGAGGCTTGTTGCTGATGTTTCATTTAGCATGGCCCATGACCAACCCTGAAACTAACTAATCATAATTTTAGTATTAATTTTATAAAAAAAACCACAAATATGTCGACAATGTGGAAAAATAATTAAAGTAAAAGAAGTTGATGTTTATCTAATTGTGCTTTTTGCAAACAAAAAGAATTAAACTAATAGCCATTTACATAATTTAGTACACGTTCTAGGGCATTCTGTGAAGTTGACCTGTCATATATTTTGTATAATCAGTGTAGATTATGTCATTGACAAATGACAATAAACTGTTATCTAATGCTAATAGGAGAGGCGAAGGAGACCTGAAAGAATATAAAGAAAGCACAACAACTGGCTAAAGATTTGATACAAAAGGATACGTACAGGTTAAAAAATCAGCTTCCCCAAAATCTTCACTCGAATCTACTTGACTTTGGTCGGTAGTGTTCAAACTCATAACGATTCCATCTTACAAACACGTGTCCATGTGACTATCAGAAACCGCGTCGATCTATTCTCGTTTCCTTTTCTTTTCCATTTAATATTTTAACTTAATCATACGTTTACTAATTAAATTAACATGAATATTAATCATCATAACCAATACTATACTTTCTTTCAAAAATATATTTTTATAATCAAATATGACAAGAAATATCAATAAACATCTATAATTAGACAAATTAACTAAAATTTCACGATCATAGTATGATTCATTTTCTAATATTCAATAGTAGAAGCTTTATTCACAAAAAAAAAAACTGTAATAATCCAGTTTTCAATTATTTACAACGCCTAAATTAACGCCGACGGACATGAAAAGACAAAAATATTAATTTTTCTTTTCCAAAAACAAATCCAGCTGTTCGTCACCAAAAGTAAAACATATAATAACACATACCGGACGTATACGCCAATACAAACGGTCATAACTATTTATCTATTGATTTTATGTTATACAACTTTGTCCAAAAAAATGTTACTATATAACTATATAGCTTCTCAATAGGCATTAACTCTCTCATCAATATAAAAGCATACCTCAAAACGATTCACGGGTTATCTGTATCTTTTGGTTACTAGCAAACATGGCCACAGAGCCACCGTCAATCTCTCTCCTCCTCCTCCTCCTCTCCGCCGCCGTACTTATCACCTTTCCCGCCTCGATATCCGCCATTGGCGTCAACTACGGAACTCTTGGAAACCTCCCACCACCGACTCAGGTGGCAAACTTCCTCAAGACTCAGACTTCTATCGATAGCGTCAAGCTCTTCAACGTGGATCCTAATATCCTCCGTGCCTTCGCCGGTACGGGAATCTCCGTCGTCGTCACCGTTCCTAACGGTGATATTCCGGCGTTAGCTAACGGGATGGAAGCTCGTCGGTGGGTTTCGGCTAATATATTACCGTTTCATCCTCAGACGAAAATCAAATATATCTCCGTCGGAAATGAGATTCTTCTCACCGGAGATAAGAACATGATCTCGAAGCTTTTACCGGCGATGAGGAGTCTTAATAGTGCTTTGGTTCGTGCTGGTGTCAGAGATATTAAGGTCAGTCTTCTCTCCATTTTTCACAATCTCTATATTTCTTTTCTGTTTATTTTTTGGTAAATAAATAAATTAAAATATAGTTTGATGGCATTATTATTCATTTCAGATCTTATTTAGTCTAATTTATTTATTTATTAAATCTGAGATTAACATTTAAAGATTTTGAAAGTTCGCGAATGATAGATAATAGTTGAAGCTCTGACCATGTAATAGACTATCCCACGTGATGTCTCACCATGTGTATAGATTCGGACAATTTTGGATCCTAGATTGATGACAAAAGCAAAATAAATCGTAATGTGTCTGCCATGTCTTAAAAGTTTCCTTTCATGTAATGTATATTTATATATATGGTTCAAATTGAAGTAGTTTAAAGTTTTTACACAATTTTTTTTTTAAATTGTACAATTTTATTCTTATCTGACTAGTAAAATTCTAAAGTACTGATTGGTTTTCTTCAGGTCAAACAGATAAATTAATAACAAAAAATTGCTTTAAAATTATGATTGACACGAAAAAATTATTTCAAAATAACAATTAATTTAAAACGGAAAGAATACTATAGTTATATAATTAATTTGTAAATTTTAGATACTATAGTTGTTTCTAATATACTACTTGTTGCAATTTGGTTTCAGGTTACAACAGCACACGCACTAAACATCATAGCCTATGACCTGCACGGTGCACCAAGCAGAGGTCGATTCAGACCTGGCTGGGACAAAGGCGTTTTGGCTCCAATCCTAGCTTTCCATCGCCGGACCAAGTCCCCTTTCATGGTTAACCCTTACCCTTACTTCGGTTTCGACCCCAAAAACGTCAACTTCGCCATTTTCCGTTCACCGTACAAGGCGGTTCGTGACCCGTTCACACGCAAAATCTACACAAACATGTACGATGCTCTCATGGACTCGACTTACTCAGCCATGAAAGCTCTTGGCTACGGTGATGTTAACATCGTCATTGGTGAGACTGGCTGGCCCTCTGCTTGTGATGCACCTTGGTGCTCTCCAGCAAACGCGGCTTGGTTCAACCTCAATGTTATAAAACGTGCACATGGCCAAGGAACACCTCTCATGCCTAAAAGACGGTTCGAGACTTACATTTTCAGTCTGTTTAATGAAGAAGGCAAACCCGGTCCAACCGCCGAGCGGAACTGGGGGCTGTTCCGGTCTGATTTCTCTCCGGTTTACGACGTTGGCCTCCTCCGAAACGGTGGTGGTAAACTTCCAGCGCCTAGTAGTGGTGGTGGTAAATGGTGTGTGGCTAAGTCGGGAGCCACTAATGCGCAGTTGCAAGGGAATATTGATTGGGTGTGTAGTCAGGGAGGTGTTGATTGTAAACCGATACAAGCCGGTGGCTCGTGCTTTAACCCTAGTAGTTTGAGGACGCGTGCTTCTTTTGTGATGAACGCTTATTACCAGAAAAACGGTCGCAGTGACGGGTCGTGTCATTTCAGTGGATCCGGTGTCGTGGTAAGGAAGAACCCAAGCAGTGGTACGTGTAAGTTCTAAGTGACCCGTCTTAAATAGATTTGTCTACCTAACATAATGATTCTGAGGAACTCTCATGAACTTGAGACATCATCAGCTTTGTGTTTAATTTCGGATGTTAACGTTTCTTTATTCATTCCCTTTTTTTTGAATAAATAAAGGGAAACTTCTCATAATATTTGCTTTAGATATAAAACGCATTGTTTTCGCTGTCTTTATGATCTTTATGTTTGTTTTAGATGGTCCATCAAGGCATCAAGCTGTAAAGCAATAAAAATGTTAGAAACATAATCATTTCTAATAGTTTATGCAGAATTGCTATTGTGTATGATTCGGCAGGGTTATATAAATCGTAAATTCTTTATTCAAATCTATGTCCATAGTTTATAAATCGTAAATATTTTCAACATTCTTATTGATTAAACTGATTTATATTTATTCACAAATGACCACTAGTTAGTTTACATTCCCCAACCATAACAGGTCGGGAAAGCTTCAGCAAGAAAAAAAAATTGAAACCTTCGTTAATGGCAGCAATTTAAAAAAAAAAAAATCAAGGGCATCATATAGTACTAGTCTTTTTTTTGTAACACATATGGTACTAGCCTTATATAAAGATTAAGGGCATAATATAATTATAAAACATGATTTTTTCTTTTTTTTTAACCACATAAAACATGAGTTTATATGATGAAAGCACTTTGGTTACCTAGCAAATGTAATTTTTAAAAAAAATTCTCCAAAACAAAACTATGTCGTTTTATCCAACATAACGATTGATAGGTTTTCATGCTACAAAATGAACATGTTTTATCTAACATATGGTTGACTAACGCAATGCTAATCAAGATAGGTTCTTATGATACAATTCGAAATTTGGGTTCAAAATTTAAATGAATTCTTAGTTCAGATATGGTTTTGCAGTTATGATTTGTTTATATATAAAAAAGTACGACACGAAATGTTATGATAACAAAAGACACTTTTCCCCATATATAAAGGGGAGGACTTCTCTACACCACCCCAACTTATTAAACCCACACTAAACCCCCCCCAAACTTCTAGGCTCCTTAAAAATCCCCCTATACTTATCTAACGCATCAATTATCCTCCAAACTTTTTTATCCTACTAAATTCCACAAATTCTTTAATTATCTCTTAATTACGATCTAAAATATAAAACGCGTTTTGACTAATCACGTTTATCCTAATTACAACCCGGTTAAGACTTAACCCATTAAACCACAAAAAAGAGGTGGATGGTTTAGGGTTACGTATTATTGAAACTGTTTACGGCTACGTTAGTTGCGAGACGAGGAAGAACTTTAAGACTAAATAAAAAAGGCTTTATGTGATGTCGGTCTTTTCTAAGTTCAGTTTTTAAGTTTTGTATGGCTCAAAATTGTTTCACTAACCATGATTTAATATATAAGAAGAAGAATGAGAGTATAAAACATATATATAAGACCACAGAAAGTTTTGTCATTTGGTAACAATACATTGATCATGACAATGCTCTTTTGGCGACTTGTAGTCTTCACAACTTTAAGAACCTCATTACTTTTTGAATCTGTCTTCCACTGCTTGAGTTTGAGGTAATGGTGTTTCGATCTTCTTTTTTGTTGCTAAGGTGCATCGTTGACTACAATCTCTGCAAAAGTGTTTTATAGATATGATGGTTTATGTCTTCATGCTCCCTTTATAAAAATATCATATTCACGAAGTCTCTCAATCTCCCAGAACTCGGTTTCGACTTGTATTGTATCTCAATTTCGAACTCTGTCAATCTCACCTTATTGTCAAGAAAAGAACCTTAAACTCCCTAATCAATTTCGTGACGTTTTCCATTAGGTACACACATTTTTTTATGGTTTATGGGTTAAGTCTTAACCGGGTTGTAATTAAGATAAACGTGATTAGTAAAAATGTGCTTTAGATTTTAAATCGTAATTAAGAGATAATTAAGGAATTTGTGGAATTTAGTAGGATTAAAAAGTTTGGGGGGATAATTGATGCGTTAGATAAGTATAGGGGGATTTTTAAGGAGCCTAAAAGTTTGGGGGGTTTTAATGTGGGTTTAATAAGTTGGGGTGGTGTAGAGAAGTCATGGTGGAGGATGAAGATATGAACAAATCTACCTACATCTTGAGATCCCATTCTGCAAAGGTTTGTTATTACCGTTGAACATAACGCAAAAGATGTATCAAAGAAGAATATCAAGAGGAAAAACAAAAGCTCTGTAAAAATGAGTATGATGTGTATTAAACCTGCAACACAAGACAGGCTCAAAAATCAACGGGACCCCAAAAAGCAAAGACATGATTTTGTCAGTGTTGTTCATCACTTTGATCACCCAAAGTTATTATTTAAAGAATCATTCAAAATAATGAAGTTTCTTTTAACTGATGGGTTCCTTTCCAATGGCTTTGTGGACGAGCTCGGCTTGCTCTTTGACATGGAAAGTGTAGAAACCAGTGGCAGTAGCAGCAGAAGGTCCACGACCAACGTACTTAATGTCTTCCATATCTCCTCTGCCTAAGCTTCTCATTGCTGTCCATAACCTCGGAGTTATGTAGCTGTATGCTCCCATGTTCATCGCCTCTTCTTGGCACCAAACTATCTCAGCATCTTTTTTTCATATCAAAGCAAAAAAAAAAAAAAACAATTAGTACCAAGATATGTCAGAGAAAAACTGCAGACCAAACCAAGCCCAAATGCTTACTTGGATATCTCTTGAGCTCACGCTGAATGAGATCATATGGGAAAGGACAAAGCTGTTCCACTCTACAAATAGCAACATCGCTTGCGCCAACCTTCTTCCTCTCGTCATCAAGCTCGTAATAAACCTGGAAAAAATGCAAAACCAAGAATGATTCTACTGTCTTATTCTACTGTTTTTGACTAATACGGGACCAGCAAGACTCATCATATAAAGTGAACAAAGCTTGCATACCTTTCCAGAGCAAAGTACCAATCTTCTGATGCCTTCTTCAAGATCAGAGTGATCGTTCTGATCCTTGATTAAACGCTTGAACCTAGTTCCTTGCTTGTCAAAACCTGGGTGGCCTTGGACATCATCAAACTCTGAGAGGTTTGATTTGCAGTCCTTGTGACGGAGCAAGTTCTTTGGTGCCATTACAATCAGAGGCTTACGGAAATCTCTGTGTAGCTGCATCGTGTGTAACGTTGAGAGACATTGTAAAATTGGAAACAACACTTTGAAATAGCTGAAAACGATAACAGGAACATAGCTCTTACCTGTCGACGCAGAACATGGAAATAGTTGGCAGGAGTGGTGGCATTGACAATCTGCCAATTGCATTCTTGGATTTGCTTTCTCAATGTAGGTTCCATGTCTGGTATGACATAGGGGTTGTCATCACTCATCTGTAACAGAAGACCATGGGCATTAGTTAGAGCCAAGAAGAAAATCTACATGGTAATCATAAGACGGTTAAAAGGAAACTATGATGGAGCGTACCTGAAGGTAACGTTCCAGTCTAGCACTTGAATGTTCAGGGCCCTGACCATCATATCCATGGGGAAGTAGCACAACAAGCCCAGTTTGACGCAGCCACTTGGCTTCTCCACTGCTGATGAACTGATCAAATATCACCTGAGCTCCATTGGCAAAGTCTCCAAACTGAGCTTCCCATAGCACCAGCGAGTTTGGACTTTCCATTGAGTAACCCAACTCAAACCCAAGGACTCCAAATTCTGAAAGAGAACTGCATACCAACAAAGCAAAAACTTCTTAGTACATCTCAAAACATAAGATCCAAATTTCTTCAGCTTTCATTAGACACAATTTCTTGGCCAAAAGAAGCTAGGATCACAATAATCATTGAGGAGAAGAATGGAATGGAGATAAAAGTACCTGTTGCTGACAGTGAACATCTCAGGATCCTGATTCATGACGAGATGATCTAGAGGACAATACTCTTCTCCAGTCTCCTGGTCATGAAGAACAGAATGACGATGACTAAAGGTTCCTCTTTCGACATCCTGACCACTCAAGCGGACATGGTTGCCTTCCACAACCAAGGTAGCAAAAGCAAGAGCTTCAGCAAGTGCCCAGTCAATTCCTTCTCCTGTTTCAATCATTTGAGCACGTTGTTCATACACTTTCTTCACCGCTCTGTGAGGCTTGAAGTTTCCGGTAGCGATGAAATTGCCTTGCCAACAGTCTTGAGTATCTCTGGTTTGACTCTGCAAAAAAGTGTGAGTTTAAGGGACAATAGAAAAAGAGAGAACTCAAGAAAAGAAAATGGACAAACTCTACTCACCCAGTGTTTCTAACACGTGAGATCTGCTCAGGAGACTTGAATCCAGCCCAATTGGTTGAAAGCCAATCTCGTTTCTTAGGTAGATAGTCTTTACTAGCAACAAACTCTTCATTGAGAATGGTGTTAACCTTCTCCTGTATCCTGTCGATATCCTGTTGTGATATTTCACCGCACTCCAAGAGCTTCTTGTGGTAGATTTGAAGCGTTGAGGGGTGATTTTTGATAACCTATCAAATTGAAAAGCAACAAGGAACTTATAAATCCATGGCAGATTCTTTTTAGGGATCACATATAAGGAAAAAAACATGTCAACGAACCTTGTACATCTTTGGCTGAGTGAAAGATGGTTCATCTATCTCATTATGCCCGAACCTCCTGTAGCAAACCAAATCAACGACAACATCGGAATGGAACGTCTGACGCCACTCAGCAGCAAGCTCACAGGCATGAACAACAGCTTCAACATCATCCCCATTAACATGGAAGATTGGAGCACTCAAAGCTTTGGCAACATCAGTACAGTACTGAGAAGATCTCCCAGCTCTTGGATCAGTCGTGAAAGCCACTTGGTTGTTCACCACAATATGTATGGTACCACCAGTGGTGTAGTTAGGAAGAGCACTAAGATGAAGAGTTTCGTAAACCACTCCTTGTCCAGCAAAACTACCATCTCCATGAATCAAAATACCCAAGTTCTTGTCCTGTCCATATCCTTGGAGTAGTATTGTTTAGCTCTGGTTTTACCAACAACAACTGAATCTGCAGCTTCCAAGTGACTTGGATTTGCGACCAATGAGAGATGGATTTTCTTCCCACCTCTTGTAGGTCGATCATAAGATGTACCCAAGTGATACTTAACATCACCAGTTCCAGTGTATCCAACTTCATCCACAGGCCTAATACCACCGCTGAACTCACTGAAAATCTGACGCAGTGGCTTCCTCACAACATTACCCAAAACATTCAATCTCCCTCTGTGAGACATTCCAATAACAATGCTCTCAACTCCAAGATCAGCCGCCCTGTCAAACATCTCCTTCATACCAGGAATCAAAGACTCTCCACCTTCAAGCCCAAACCTCTTAGCTGTTGTCCACTTGGTAGCTAAGAAATTCTCAAACTGAGTACTCCAAGCAAGCCTGTCGAGAATCACCTCGCGTCGCTCCCTGTTGTACCTCCAAGGAGTTGGAGTCTCAATCTTCTCCCTCAGCCAGTTACATTTATCCCGATCTGCGATATGCATATACTCAAACCCAATACTCCCACAGTAAGCCTGTTGGAGCCTGGTCAATATAGAACGAAGCGTCTGCACGGGCCTATTCTCAGACATGAAACCAGACATCTGCCAGACTCCCAAGAAGAACTCTCTGTCAAGATCAGCCTCAGTGAATCCATAAAGGGCCAAGTCAAGATCCTCAGGGACCTCCCTCTGCTCCAAACCCAACGGATCCAACTTAGCTTTCATATGACCATTCACCTGATAAGCCCTGACAAGCAACAAGAGACGCATACTCTCCTGAATGGTCTGACCAGAGATGCCAGGAGAGGTTGCAGCTTGACCAACAAAGTTCCTAAAGAAATTGTCCCAAGACTCGTCGACGCTGGTGGGATCAGCTTCCCAAGCTCTCTGAAGCTCCTCGAGGTAAACACTGCTCGTCCCATCTAAGAAGCTGTCTGTTAGCTTAGAGAGAGGTACAGCACGAGGGATAGGAGCAGCACTGCTCTGAGGGTTTGGTCTGTAAAGGGTCGAGTGAAAGGAACGGTTTTGAGAAGGTAGGTAGCGTGTTCTCGTGCCCTGATTCAGAATCCTTCGTACAGCGAGCTTTGTCACGTTGGAGCCAGCTCGAAACCACACCATCTTCACCCCAAAGGTTTCAACTTTTTTTCAACGCCTTATGAAAATAAAAACACAAACGTTAATCATCGAAGAGAGAATAAAGGAGGAGACTTTTTGGGTAAGAATCAGATTCGACAGATCGAGATGAGGTAAGATTCGAAACCCAACAAGGAAGCAGCAAAGTCTAGGATCAAAACAGAGAATCTGATGATAGATCTGTTGTTCGATTTAAGAAATGTGAGAAGACAAAGAAGGAGGAATCATGTTCTGCGAGAGAGAAGAAGCGAGTTACCTGGAGGCGAGCGGAGGAGAAGACCGTAACGTTGAAGAGTCAGAAGAAGGTTGATGTGTAAGGAGGAGAAGACTTTTACTGTAATGGAAAAAAGTGGAAATATTTAGGTTTAATGTGTTTTAAGGAAATGATTGGTTGATAAAGATATGATGTGTTGATTTTTATATGGACGAAATGTCAAAAAAAAATACCATAAATTTGAAAAAAGGAAGGTGTAGTGATTTACTGAATATTATTTTCCCTAAAATAGAATTTACTGGAGCTCTTAATGAGTATATATTCGAATTTGGTTAACTAACACTTTAGATTTGTGTATATTATAAATCTCGGTATTGATAAGCATATATTTTGAAGAGAAATACCTTAAGATAACCCTTAAAAAGTTTTTGTTACAAAAATAACCTCCAAGAACAAAAATGAAAAAAATTTAGCTTTTTTTTTATTTTCAAAATATTAATTTTTATTTTATTTTTTTTCAATTTTAACTTCTCCCCCAAAATCCGACCCCATAAATTTGTTAATCCAAAGGTTAACAAAATGACTAATATACATTTATACCCCTTGGGTTAACTAATCTAGACTTAGGGTTTAGAGTTATGGGGTGGGGTTTTGGGGGTGAAGTTTAAAATTGAAAAAAATAAAATAAAAATTAATTTTTTGAAAATAAAAAAAAGTTTAGATTTGTTATTTTTGTTCTTGGGGGTTATTTTTGTGACAAAAACTTCAAAAAGGGTTATTTAGGAGATTTGCCCTATTTTGAATTCAATTAATAATATTAACAATTAAAATGTTTTAGATATTATATCAAAAATAAACATTACCTTTTTTATTGGAATAATTTGACTAATGGTTTATTAATAATTTTCATAAGAATTATGTAATAAAACAAAGTTTAGAAAATTGTTTTGTATGGTGCAAAAAAGTAAAATTAAAAATAGATCTCATTTGATAGTTCGAGATGGTGTCGTCAAACAAAAATCTTCACAAAACATGTAGAACTGTTGACCATAAAATCATTTGTAACACTTCTCACAATTTGTAATAATATAATTATTTAACATTAAAAAATATAAATTTTTGTTTTAAGTTTTGAATATTATTTTCGGATGCTACTGAGATATTTAGATCTAGTTATTTTGGATTTTAATTTTTCCGGATCAGATTTGGATAATAATCATGACCTAAATCACTATATGAAATCTATTCACGTATTATGAATTCATTACACCAAAAGTTAAAAACAATTGATAAAATAAATGGATGGGCTTGGGGAGCATGTGGTAGGAGATGCAGAATGGGTGCAAGCATGGAGCATGTGAAAATGCCATTCGGAAGTCATGTGAAATGAGCCGAACCATTTGACCTCACAACTGTACTTTATTACGTAAATGCCCCTCCCCACATGGGCAAGTGCTTACTCCACTCTTGTAATTGCCAGTTTCCAGGTGTGTTCCTCAATCAGTCATTCTTGTAAAAGTTTACATTTTTATTTCTAGAAATCAAGTCTGTCTGTCTTGATTTCATCAAGGTAACAAATGGTTTCCACTTCATGAACCTTGGCTTTGTTTCCCTCTGGTCGCTTCAGTTCCAATGTCATTTTCTTAAACCTGCTAACAAACTAACGGTGGACAGAATCTAAATTGGTGAATAGAATGAGATATGAAAGCAAAAACTCATTAACTGAGTGTTAAGATAGATATAGATATATAATCCTAATGAAGGTGGATTTGATTCCAAAACCCGAAAACCAAGAAAAGATTAAAAGGAAAAGCTACATATTTCTTCTCAAGGCTCTCTCTCTCTTAACTTAGAATAGAAATTTCTACAAAAACAAAACAGGAAGACGCAGGAGAGATTGTGTTCATAGCATCTCTTGCGATTTTCTAACACAGCGACTAACTTTCTTCCTAAACTCTGCCCGGTTGTCTCTCCATTCTTTTGCTGCTTCCACATTGGCCGGTGACTCATCGTTGGGACCCGAAAGCATCGATATGATACTCAACACTATGCTTTCAACCTGGGGCATCATACACAACAATCAACAACCCATTAGCTCTATGTGAGCTAACAAAGAGAAAGCTCATACCACAATGGATGTGAGGAGTTTTTATAATAAAATCATCAGAAACCAGATCATAATTTTAATAGCATCCACTCGAGTTCTCTTACTATAGAGGTCTATAACATAATGTCCCGCACTTCAATTATTACTTGGAAAATGGAATGAATTGGGTTTACCGTATGGACAGCGGTCCAACGTTCAGAGGCAAGCTCGTAGCCATTAGGATCGTCACCAGGAGGATGAAGAATAGATATGCATACTTTCCCATCAGAGTAAACTGCAGCCAAATTGTAAAAATAATCCATCAACAAGACTCTCAATCTCGAGGATGAGAGAAGGAAGCAACTGACCATTAGGATGCCACATCTCGGAGGTGAACTTGACAGTTGGTGGACTATTAGGATAATCCTCTGGAAACGTCATGATTGCATTGAAAAATCCCCCTTCACTGCAACCAGACAGAACAAAACAGAGAT
>CAJHQP010007510.1:0-31906 GCA_905132765.1 Moricandia arvensis | reverse complement strand
TACATCACGCTTTGATTGTTGTTTGTTGTGTAGTTTAGTTTTAGTTTATTAGTTTAGTTATTATTGCTTGTTGAACCACAAGAGGTTGAGTAGTACTCTCTCTTGTGGGTGTGTATTGCTTGCTTGTTTGTGAGGTTTGAGCTCCGCTCCCTCTTGTTTGTTTAGTTGTTTGTAGTTTAGTTTAGTTTAGTTGCTTGTAGTTATTGCTTGCGAGGTTTGAGCTTAGCTCCCTCTTGTTTGTTTGTTTGTTGTGTCTAGATTAGGATTGCTTGTTATTTTTATTTGTATGTCCCTGGTCTAGACCATGCAAGCCATGTTGGTTAGAGGTTGAGCTCCCTCATGCGTGTTGTATTTCTCTCTTGTCTTGGTCTAGACTAGTGGATGGGGCCATCCCGTGATGGTAGTTCCTCGCGTTGGAACTCTCCGGTGATGTGCTTGGCCCTGGAGTTAGATTGGGAGAAGCCCAATTCTCCAGTGGTGGAGTGACCTTCCCTCCATGACTCGTCACCGTGAAGTGGGTCGCTCCCATGGACGAGTGCTGCATGACGATGCGGCCCGGTGGTAGTCCCTCGCGTTGGGATTCCCGGACATGATGTTTCTCGACCACGTGACTTTGTGTTTGTGGTCGGGAGTGTTCAGAATGGAGTGGATAGGGCTCGGTGTTAGGGATCCCGGGGATGTGCGGCTGTTGCCCGTCCTTTGGTGTACTCGAGTTTGTTTGTTTGTTTATTTTATTTTCTTTGTTTGTTGAGTCTAGGATCGAGTCTAGATTGCTTGTTTATTTTATTGCTTGTTTGCTTGCTTGTTTATTTTATTGCTTTCGTTGCTTGATTGTTTGTTTGTTTGATTGATTGTTTGCTTGTTTGTTTGTTTGAGCATGGGCTGGGGAGGGTTAGTTGTTTTAGGATCTCACTGAGTAATTTAGATTACTCATCCCTCTCCTACTATGCAGGTTACCTGTAGGTGGGAAGCTTAGGCGCGGAACGCAAGGCAACCGGTGTAGATTTTGGTGGCATAAGCATAAGCAAGGATTAGATTTTCAAATGTATTTTTGACTCCTTTTCTTTTATTTTATTTTATTTTGGCCCTTTGGCCCGAGCGCTCAAACTCTGATATTTTGTAAACGCTTTCCATCTACTATTAATAAAATGAATGTTTATATTCGTTGTTGTTGTGCTAAATGATATAGACCTTGTCCGGGTCGACACAACTCGTCGACCGTGGTACGGGTTGCAAAGCCTTAGGCCGTGGTCGGCGAGGACATAGCGAACCTGGACGGATTGGTCGAGGGTCTTGATTCGTTCTTGATCTTTGGTCGATCCAACCGGGCGAGCTATACTTGTGGCGCTTCCGGGCCGTTCTGGGTTTAGTCCGGCCTAGTACGGTTCGGGGGTGTTACAGTCAGTCTCCTCATAACCAGCATGCTCTTGGCGAGTTGCATGAGGTCTCTCTTCTCTCCTAGTCTCTCGGTTTGGAACTTGACTAGTAGCTCTCCTGATGTCTTCTCTGAGCTCTCTCCGGATGTCATTGAGGTTGGTCCTCATCATCTCGGTCATGGTTGCTACCATGTTTTGATTAAGTTGAGCCGACATAGCCTCCATGAGAAGCTTGTTCTTCCTGACGAGTTCAGCTTCTTCTTCAGACTCGGATCCCATGCTTTCTGCAAAAAGGTAAACAATATAACCAGTAAAAAGTTTCTAGGTAACAAGACAAGCAAAAAGGAAAAAGGAGAACACGAACTCAAGCTTGTTTTGCAAGACAAAAGCAAAAAGGAAAAAATCGGCTAGGTAAAAAAGAAAAGGGTTTCCGCATACCAAGCAAAAAGGAAAATCCTCTAAACTTTGTCTAATCTTCTCTAAGGTTTTCTAGCACCCTAACAACCTTAATCAACTCGTGTTCAAGGTGATTAACAAGATTAACAGATGAAACAAAGTGTTCTAAGAAGTAAAGAACTTATGCGGCTAGGGTTTCTCTCTCTAGGGTTTCCGCAAAGCAAAAAGGAAAAAGTTTTAAACCTTGTCTAATCTCTTATGAAACTCGAGCAGCCCTAAACAGATTAGTTCTACTGCTTATTCAAGATGATAGAGATGAAACACGGATGAAACAAAAAGAACAAGAGAGAAAACGAGTACTTCCCAACCAAAGTTGCTCTAATACCACTTGATGCGTCCCTAGGATGCTCTTTGGTTGATGGGAATGGATAGATCCTTGCAAGAACGAATCAGAGACTCAAGTTCTTCAAGTTGGTGGATCGATTGGTGACACAAGAGGGATGATAAGATCTCTTGATACTCCTAGATGAATAACTCGGATATAACACACCAAGCAAACACCCTTAGGTTCCTGGATACTACACACCAGAAGAAACTCGACAACTTGTCTTAGAGAGAGAGCCGTCAAGGAGAAAGATAACTCGTTGATTAAGAGATGGATGGGTACAATAGGGTTTAGAGACCCGTTTAAATAAGGAGAACCCAGAGAACATGCTCTCTAGGGTTTCGGAAATAAGTAAAAAGGAAACTATAGTTTAAGTTTAACATAAGCTTTAAGTGAAATAAAATGTAAACTTCTTTAGCCTTGGACCGAGATAGGGCCTAAGTGATGTGAAGACAAGTTGTGGCCTCGTTAAAAACCTTCCTCCGGAAAACCTCGTGGGACAAAACCAAAAGCAAGGAAAGGAGCACGCACCCCATGTCTTGCCTAGACACTAACTTAGTTTGATGTAGAGATGGCTTGAATGGTGATCAAGACATCTCGGATCAGACCTTGTCCAGGATCAGACCTTGTCCAAGACTTTCTTGTTGTGGATGTGAAGTGAGTAATCCAACAACATTCTCTTTAAGCTTCTTGACTCTGGAACGAGTCATGGGACCTTCAAGAATGGCTAGAGCATCATCACCAAGCTGCTGGTGCAATGTGGCTTCATGTGGCTCATCTTGACTCTCTTTGTTCTCCTTAGTGATCCGGTCCATGATCACATCACACTCTGAATGGGAGAGGCTTTAGGAAGTCTGAATTGGATCACACCCTCTTCACTCTCACGACAACCTCAGGTATTATTGTCCTCTTTGTTTATGTTGATGATATCATCATAACAGGAAGTGACAAAGAAGGTATACAAAACACTAAAGACTATCTAAAATCTGTGTTTGAAATCAAAGACTTAGGGGAGATGAAATACTTCCTTGGAATTGAGATATGTAGATCCAAGGAAGGCTTGTTCATGTCCCAGAAGAAATACACTCTTGATCTTTTGAAAGATGCAGGTAAAATTGGTGGGAAGACAGCTAGAATGCCATTGGAGGATGGGTACAAAGTACCACGAGAGGGGGAGATTGAGAACAGCCAATACCTTGAAGACCCTAAACTTTATAGGAGGATGGTTGGTAAGTTAATATACTTAACCATTACCCATCCTGATATCTGTTTTGATGTGAACCAGGTGAGCCAGCACATGCAAGAACCAAGGGAACATCACTGGAGAATGGTGGACCGAATCCTGAGCTACCTCAATAGATCACCAGGCCAAGGAGTATGGATGGGGTGTAATGAGAACACTGAAGTGGTGCGATACTGTGATGCAGATTGGGCAGGAGATAGGGCTGATAGGAAGTCCACTACCGGCTATTGCATGTTTATTGGAGGAAACCTTGTCACTTGGAAAAGCAAGAAGCAGAAGGTGGTCTCCTGTTCAAGTGCTGAAGCTGAGTATAGAGCCATGTTGAAGCTGACAAATGAATTGGTGTGGATCAAAGGGATACTGAAGCATCTAGGAGTTGAGCAAGCCGCACTAATGACTATGCATTGTGACAACCAGGCGGCTATCCACATTGCAACCAACTCAATGTTCCATGAAAGAACCAAGCACATTGAGGTAGACTGCCACAAGGTGAGGCAGATGATTGTTCTTGGAGAGATCTTACCATGTTATACAAGAAGTGAGGATCAGTTGGCGGATGACTTTACCAAGGCAGCAAGTCAGAAGGTCATTGAGTCTATTCACACCAGATTAGGACTCATTGATCTTTCACCAGACAACTAATCCCCTCGCTATGGGGTCTTTACTCTTTTTCCCTCATCAAGGGGTTTTATCCCACAAAGGGTTTTCTTCTTGGTGAGGTTTTTAATGAGGCAGATCTCATAGCATTCCAAGCTTGACTTGTTCCACATTGTCAAGCTTCAGGGGGAGTGTTGTTCTGAGTAAATAAGAGAAGAGGTTTGAGAGGCTTATTCTGAAGTTTGGGATCAAAAGAAGGTTGGTGGAAAGTTAGGGCAAATGTACGGACGGTACGGCTTGTACGGACTGTACGGCCGACCGTAAGGACCACTCGACCCAAATAACTTTAAACCCGACCTAAACTCATTTTGGTCATGTGCAAAATCCAGGTCAAGTTGTACGGATGGACCTTGTCCGTACACCCTTGGTCCGTACAACCATGGCCGATACTTGGACATCAAGGCAAGAGAAGGCAAGGTAAACTGATGAGGTAAAAGGGAGAAGGTTAACTCGGGTGGTTACTCGGTAAAGAAGTGGCTCGCGGATAAGGAGAGTAAGCTTGACCTAGACAGCCTGTCCCGAGCTGGAAAGGTGAAGGCATCTAGTCAAGATGCCAAAGGCATCTCGCCCCCTAAGCCACAAGTTCAAAACCAGGTGCGCTCCTCTCCTTGACCGGCCACGTCTCTTCCTTTATGTCCATTCCTTTTGTGTCCGTTGTAAAGCCTCTATATAAGTGTAAACACCTCTCTGATTAATAAATCAAGCAATTCTCGAGTCTCTTTCTTATTCTCTCTAATGTTCTTGGTGTACTTCATATCGAAATGGTTTCTTAACCAAGTCTTCAGCTTTTATTCTCCAAATCTCTTTTAGTCTCTCTTAAACTCTATTCCATCCGTTCATTCTTTGTTTCTACTCAATCTTTCAGAGGGATGCAAGGGTTTAAATAGAAACCAAGGAACACGCTCCTTAGGTTTCAAAAACTTAATAACATAAAAAAACTATAGATTAAATATAACATAAGGTAAATAGATAGAGTCTTCTTTTAGGCTTGGACCGAGATTAGCACCTAGGAGATGTGTAAAGAAGCTTGTGGGCTCATTAAAAACCTTCCTCCGTAAAATCTCCTTGGGACAAAACCGAGAGCAAGGAAAATAGCACATACAAGTACTTTGCCTAAGTACTAATTCAGCTAGATGAGAAGATAGCTTGAAAGGTGATCAAGGTATCTCGGATCATCAAGCTTTGTCCAAGACCTTCTTCTTGTTTCCATACGAGTCTAAGTAATCCTCCAATGGCTTCATTTAGTTTCTTGGTTCTAGAACGAGTCATGAGACCTTCTAGAATGGCTAAGGCATCTTCATCAGCTGGTGTGTCCATGGGTGCATTCCTGGATACATCATCTTCCTTGTTGAGCTGGTCCATGATCACATTACATTCCTTGGTGCTTTCCATGATCACATCAAAAGAACTCGAAGTTTATTGATTGCTTGAGTACAATAGGGTTTAGAAAAACCCTTTAAATAAAAAGAAACCAGAGAACAGGCTCTCTAGGGTTTCAAAAATAATAAAAAGGAAAACTATAGTTTAAGAATAACATAAGCTAAAAAATGTAATACTTCTGCTAGGCTTGGGCCGAGATAGAGCCTAAGTGATTTGTAAGACAAGTCGTGGCCTTGTTAAAATCCTTCCTCCGGGAAACCTAGTGGGACAAAACCAAAAGCAAGGAAAAGAGCATACACCAAATGTCTTGCCTAGACACTAACTCAGCTTGATGTAGAGATGGCTTGAATGGTGATCAAGACATCTCGGATCAAACCTTGTCCAAGACTTTCTTCTTGTTGTGGATGTGAATTGAGTAATCCAACAACAGTCTCCTTAAGTTTCTTGACTCTGGAACGAGTCATGGGTGATGCGTCCCTAAGATGCTCTTTGGTTGATAGGGATGGATAGATCCTTGCAAGAACGAATCAGAGACTCAAGTTCTTCAAGTTGGTGGATCGATTGGTGACACAAGAGGGATGATAAGATCTCTTGATACTCCTAGATGAATAGCTCGGATATGACACACCAAGTAAACACCCTTAGGTTCCTGGATATTACACACCAGAAGAAACTCGACAACTTTTCTAGAGAGAGAGAGCCGTCAAGAGAGAAAGAAAACTTGTTGAATGATTATTGCTTTCTTACAATAGGGTTTAGAGACCCCTTTAAATAATAGAAACCAGAGAACATGCTCTCTAGGGTTTCGAAAATAAAAGAAAAGGAAACTATAGTTTTTAAAATAACATAAGATAAAAATGTGAATACTTCTTTAGTCTTGGGCCGAGATAGAGCCTAAGTGATGTGAAGACAAGTTGTGGCCTCGTTAAAAACCTTCCTTTGGAAAACCTCAAGGGACAAAACCAAAAGCAAGGAAAAGAGCACGCACCCCATGTCTTGCCTAGACACTAACGCAGCTTGATGTAGAGATGGCTTGAATGGTGATGAAGACATCTCGGATCAAACCTTGTCCAAGACTTTCTTGTTGTGGATGTGAAGTGAGTAATCCAACAACATTCTCTTTAAGTTTCTTGACTCTGGAACGAGTCATGGGACCTTCAGGAATGGCTAGAGCATCATCACCAGGCTGCTGGTGCAATGTGGCTTCATGTGGCTCATCTAGACTCTCCTTGTTCTCCTTAGTGATCTGGTCCACGATCACATCATCCCCTCCCTCTTGAAAAGGATTTTTCCTCAAATCAGGTTCATCTACAGCAAAAGGAGCCAAGTCAGTGACATTGAAGCTATTTGATACATCATACTTACCTTGGAGATCAAGCTTGTCGGCATTGTCATTGAACTTGTGGATGATCTCGAAGGGTCCATCAACCCTTGGCATCAGCTTGGACTTCCTCTCGTTGGGGAACCTATCCTTCCTCAGGTGTAACCAAACTTGGTCACCTACTTCAAAGGTCCTCACACGTCTCCCCTTGTTGGCTTGCTTCTCATAAAGCTTGGTTTTCTGCTCAATGTTTTGTCTAGCCTTCTCATGGATCCGTTGGACCATCTCTGCTTTCTTCTTACCATCTAGACTGATCCTTTCACACTCAGGTAAAGGCATTAGATCCAAAGGAGAGGTGGGATTGAACCCATAAACAATCTCAAAAGGTGAATACTTAGAAGCAGAATGCATAGCACGATTGTATGCAAATTCACAGTGTGGTAAGTATTCTTCCCAAGTTCTTAAGTTCTTCCTAATGAATGCACGCAGGAGTGTTCCTAAAGTCCTATTAACTACTTCAGTTTGTCCATCAGTTTGTGGATGACATGTAGTAGAAAACAACAGTTTGGTGCCTAGCTTAGACCAGAGAGTCTTCCAAAAGTAACTAAGAAACTTAGTGTCCCTATCAGAAACTATAGTCCTAGGCATGCCATGTAAACGAACAACTTCTTTAAAGAACAGGTTAGCAACGTGCAATGCATCATCAGTCTTATGACATGCTATGAAATGTGCCATCTTAGAGAACCTAGCAACAACAACAAAGATTGAATCCTTCCCTGTTCTAGTCCTAGGTAATCCAACAATAAAGTCCATGGAAATGTCATTCCAGGGATGGTGTGGAATGGGTAAAGGAGTATACAAACCCTGGGATTGGACTTGGGACTTGGCATGCTTGCAAGTAGCACACCTCCCACAGATTCTCTCCACATCTCTCTTCATATGCGGCCAATAGAAGTGATCCTGCAAAACTTTTAAGGTCTTGGCAACCCCAAAGTGTCCCATTAGACTGCCCCCATGGGATTCCCTGACAAAGAGATCTCTCAAAGAGCAGTTAGGCACACACAATCTATTATCATAAAACAAGTAGCCTTCTAGCCTGAAGTAATGTCCTGCAGCAAACTTCTCACAAGAAGCATAGGCTTCCTTGAAATCATGGTCAGTATCATACATATCTTTTATCTGCTCAAACCAAGTAACTTAGCATCTAGAGTGGTCAAGAGAACATACCTCCGAGATAGTGCATCAGCAACTATGTTCTCCTTACCTTGTTTATACTTGATCACGTATGGGAAGGTCTCAATGAATTCAACCCACCTTGCGTGTCTCTTGCTAAGCTTACTCTGCCCTTTTAGATACTTTAGGGACTCATGATCAGTGTGTATGACAAACTCCTTGGGCCACAAGTAATGTTGCCACGTTTGTAATGCCCTCACCAAGGCATAGAGTTCTTTGTCATAGGTTGCATAGTTGAGAGTGGCTCCTCCAAGCTTCTCACTGAAGTAGGCTATAGGTTTCCTATCCTGCATCAATACAGCACCAATTCCAATTCCTGAGGCATCACATTCTATTTCAAACGTTTTAGTAAAGTCAGGAAGCATAAGAAGAGGTGATTGAGTAAGCTTCTCTTTTAGGTTCTGGAAAGCCCTCTCTTGTGCTTCTCCCCACTTGAATCCGACATCCTTCTTTATCACTTCAGTCAAGGGAGCTGCAATGGTGCTAAAGTCTCTCACAAATCGCCTATAGAACCCAGCAAGCCCATGGAAACTCCTCACTTCTCCTACTGTGGTTGGACTCGGCCAGTCTTTGATGGCTTTGATCTTCTCCTCATCGACCTTAACTCCATCTGCACTCACAACAAAGCCTAGGAAAACCAAGTTATCCGTGCAAAAGGTGCACTTCTTCAAGTTGGCATAAAGCTTTTCATTCCTTAAAACATTCAGGACAGCCCTAAGATGTTCTAGATGTTCTTCTAAGTTCTTGCTATATACTAAGATGTCATCAAAGTATACTACAACAGAAATGCCTATGAATGATCTAAGAACATGATTCATTAACCTCATGAATGTACTAGGTGCATTGGTTAATCCAAATGGCATAACTAACCACTCATATAATCCATGTTTAGTTTTGAATGCAGTTTTCCATTCATCTCCTTCTTTCATCCTAATCTGATGATAACCACTTTTTAAATCTATCTTAGAAAAGATGCAAGAACCATGCAATTCATCAAGCATATCATCAAGTCTAGGGATAGGGTGGCGATACTTCACTGTGATGTTGTTGATTGATCTACAATCAACACACATACGCCATGTACCATCCTTCTTAGGCACTAGGAGCACTGGTACAGCACATGGGCTCAAACTCTCTCGGATATAGCCCTTCTCCATGAGTTCCTCTACTTGTCTTTGCAACTCCTTGGTCTCAACCGGGTTGGTTCTGTATGCTGGACGGTTTGGAAGTGTAGATCCTGGAACAAAGTCTATCTGGTGCTCAATCCCTCTCAAAGGTGGTAAACCAATGGGATTGTCCTCTGGAAATACATCTTGAACTCCTGCAAAAGAGAAACCATTTCACTCGGATACACCGGTGTAGAATCTGTTAGGTTCAAAAGAGTTTCTTTAAACACAAGTAAGATAGCAGATTGTTTAGAGTAGAGAGTTCTTTTGATATCACCCATGTTAGCATAGAAGTTTGGCTGCTTAGTTCCAGCCGGTTTTAGATCAATCTCCTTCTTCTTTTGGAGTTGAATCTGATCTTGTTGAACTTCCTTAGGTGTCAAGGGAACCAGAATGGTCTTGCGACCCTTGAACTCAAAGGAGTGCTTGTTGGTGAAGCCATCATGGATAACTCGGCGATCAGATTGCCAAGGTCTTCCAAGAAGTATGTGACCAGCTTCCATAGGCAACACATCACACAAGACTTCATCTTCATATCTCCCTATGGCTAAGGAATGAGCACTTGACTTGAAACCTTCATGGTGCCTTCTTCATTCAACCATTGTAGCCGGTAAGGTTTGGGATGCTTCTGAACCTTCAATCCCAACTTCTTGACCATGGTTTCACTCGCAGCATTCACACAACTACCTCCATCAACAATGAGGCTGCACACTTTCCCTTGGACCAAGCACCGGGTGTAGAAGAGGTTCTCACGCTGCTCCAGCTCCTCAGCCTTGTTTTGCAAGCTTAGAAGTCTTCTTGCTACTAAAAGCTTCCCCTGGACTGGTCCTTCTTCATGTTCTTCTTCAGTGTCTTCTTGGTCAGACTCGGTGATGTCATCTTCTGAGGCATACTCTCCATCTTCCAGCAAAATCATGACTCTCTTGTTGGTACATTCAGAGGCGTAATGACCTCTTCCTTGGCACTTGAAACACTTGACATCACGAGCTCTGGAACTAGAGGCTTCAACCTTGCCTTTGCCCTTGTCAAAAGCACTGCTTGGTTTGGTCTCTTCTCTTGGATAGGACTTGTGATCCTTCTGGAACGGCTTAGACTCCTTAGGGTAAGGTGTCTTCTCTTCCTTGGTGTTGTGTAACCGGTTAGAGCCATAGTGGTTGCGTGAATGTCCCTTCCTCTTGAGCTGCTGCTCCACAAGAATAGCTTTGTGTAGCATCTCTTCAAGCTCCACATAGTGTTGCATCTCAACATTGTCTTGTATCTCTCGGTTCAAACCACATAGGAACCTTGACATGGTTGCTTCTCTATCTTCTGATATGCTCGCTCTTAGCATGAGCAACTCCATCTCCTGGTAATACTCCTCCACTGATCTTGAGCCTTGGGTAAGTTTCCTAAGCCGGTGATGCAAGTCTCTGTGGTAGTGACTTGGAACAAACCTCTTGCGCATGATAGACTTCATCTCTGTCCAAGTCTCAACTGGTTCCTCTCCATTCCTTCTACGAGTTGTGATGTACTGATCCCACCAACTTAGAGCATAGTCATAGAACTCAGTAGCAGCAATCTGAATCTTCTTGTGGTTTGTGTACTGCTTACACTGAAAGACTAGCTCAATCTTCTTCTCCCACTCAAGGTAGGCATCCGGATCAGCTTTGCCATGGAATGGGGGTATCTTTATCTTCAAACCAGCAAGCTCATCTCCCTGGTTCATCTTCTCTCTTGGACACGCCTATGTCTTCTTTGGCTTTGTCTTGAGGATGAACTGAGGTGTTCATACTCATTGTCAGTCTCCTCATAACCGGCATGCTCTTGGCGAGTTGTATGAGGCCTCTCTTCTCTCCTAGCCTCTCGGTTTGGAACTTGACTAGTAGCTCTCCTGATGTCTTCTCTGAGCTCTCTCCGGATGTCATTGAGGTTGGTTCTCATCATCTCGGTCATGGTTGCTACCATGTTCTGATTGAGTTGAGCCGACATAGCCTCCATGAGAAGCTTGTTCTTCCTAACGAGTGCAGCTTCTTCTTCAGACTCGGATCCCATGCTTCCTGCACAAAGGTAAACAAAAATAACCAGTAAAAGGTTCTAGGTAACAAGATAAGCAAAAGGAAAAAGGTAGAACACAAAGCAAGCTTGTTTTGCAAGACAAAAGCAAAAAGGAACAAATCGGCTAGGTAAAAAGGAAGAAGGTTTCCGCCTACCAAGCAAAAAGGAAATTCTCTAAACTTTGTCTAATCTTTTCTAAGGTTTTCTAGCACCCTAAACAACCTTAATCTACTCGTGTTCAAGGTGATTAACAAGATTAACAGATGAAACAAAGTGATCTAAGGAGCAAACAACTTAGGCGGCTAGGTTTCTCTCTCTAGGGTTTCCGCAAAGCAAAAAGGAAAAAGTTTAAAACCTTGTCTACTCTCTTATGAAACTCGAGCAGCCCTAAACAGATTAGTTCTACTGCTTAACAAAGGTTAATACTGATGAATCAAAAAGGAACAGAGAGAACAAGTTTTCCCAAACCAAAGTTGCTCTGATACCACTTGATGCGCCCCTAGGATGCTCTTTGGTTGATAGGGAATGGATAGATCCTTGCAAGAACGAATCAGAGACTCAAGTTCTTCAAGGTTGTGGATCGATTGGTGACACAAGAGGGATGATAAGATCTCTTGATACTCCTAGATGAATAGCTCGGATATGACACACCAAGTAAACACCCTTAGGTTCCTGGATATTACACACCAGAAGAACTCGACAACTTTTAGAGAGAGAGCCGTCAAGAGAGAAAGAAAACTCGTTGAATGATTATTGCTTCTGTACGATAGGGTTTGGAGACCCCCTTTAAATAAAAGGAAACCAGAGAACAGGCTCTCTAGGGTTTCGAAAATAGTAAAAAAAAAAAACTATAGTTTAAAGATAACATAAGCTTTAAAATGGTGAAGGAGAGTGTGAGTGAGACTGAGCTCGTGGGTAAACAAGAGAATAGAGAGTATGAGGATAGAGAAACAACAGAATAAGAGAATTGGTGAAGGAGAGAATTAACTTTCACTTCAGAGAGTATGAGAGATTATGCAGAGTTTAAGAGAGAATTATGAGAATATTTGTGAGAGTTTGAGTAACCAGAGATTATGAGAGAGAATGAGACACAGAGAGTGGTGAAGAAGAAAGGGGAACTCCCCCATTCAGCTTAACAATTTCGTGGTACATGAAGTTATGGCTTTATAGCCAAAGTTACAAGGCAAACAAACACATTAAACAACTAATAAACAGAGAAATGAGTAAATAAATAATATGTTGAGGAATCAGAAGGGCAGGCTGGCTGGGACAGACTGGGCTCGTCCAGAATGAGAGACAATGACATGTCCTAACAGTCTTCTCCTTATGCAAGACATGTGATCCCATTTGAATTTCAAATTCCTCCTTGGGCGCCAAAGGCTACAACTCGTCCTTTAGCAGTTTCTTGGCTGAGATGAGAAGACCCGGACTTTGCACTTCACTAATCTTGACCTTGATTCTTTTGCACAAACTTTGCACAAAAGATTATCTTCAACCTTGTTTTGCACATTGATCTTTGGGTGTTTTGAACCTGACCCGAACTTTGCACTTCATTATCTTTCTTTGTGCAAATCTTGTGCAAAATAATCTTTTTGTACAAACTTTGCACATCATTATTTTTGCACAATCTTTGCACAAGCGACCTTCACTCTCAACAGGTGCTTGTTCCTTCTTCATTCCAACACTCCCCCTCAAGCTTGACCATAGGAGATCCTTGGACAAGCTTGGACCTTGAGAAGCTCCCTCATTAAAAAAACCTTAGCCAGAAAACCCTGGGACAAAAGCAGCTAAGGAAAAGAGTAGAGTTCTTCAAAGCCAAGGGATTAGCCAGTGAGCCAAGTGAAAGTTTATTCAGAATATGGTGAAGAACACTCAAGAACAGCAAGAACAAGAGAGAGAATGGAGAAATCCGTGAAGAGAAGAGAGAGAGAGTAAACAAGTAAATGAGGAGGTTTATTTCTCCTTAATTGATTCAGAATCAATTTACAACACATATAGAGCTTATTTTCGACCAAGAAGGTCCAGCAGACAAGGAGACAAGGGGACAAGGTAATAAGTGAAAGAAACAGTATTTGCTTTGGTTGAATTTGAATTTGAATCTGGCAAGAGTTCCCCAACGTCCGCTATACTGTATTCATACGGTTTCCATGTATTCATACAGTATAACACGTGGGGATACCTTGCTCCTCACTCCTGGTTCCTTCCTAGACCTTAACTTGCCTTGTACTTCACTTCAGAGTGACTTGTGTGTCAAGTCATTCCGTACATATGTACGGACTGCCTTCTCTCCCAAGTAAGCTCATCCTCTTCATTTCTTTGTCTTCTTTATTCATTAAGGTCAATACTCCCCCTCAAGCTTGATCCAATGCAATGATCAAGCTTGGAAAACCATGAAGACTTCCCTCATTAAAACCTTAATATGCAAAACCCTGTTTTTGGGACAAAAACATACTAAGGAAAGAGTAGAAGCTCCATGGCTAAGAGGATTATGCCTTGGTAATGTCAGTGAGTCCAAGTTTAGGATAAATGGACTCACACACCTTGGTACTTGCGGCTTTAGTGAAAATGTCGGCCAACTGATCTTCACTCCTTGTGTAGCATGGCAATATGACTTCTTCGATCACCATTTGCCTCACCTTATGGCAGTCCACCTCAATGTGTTTCGTCCTCTCATGAAACACTGAGTTTGAGGCTATGTGAATGGCTGCTTGGTTGTCACAATGCATTGTGATTGGAGAAGTGATCTCGACTCCCAAATCTTTGAGTAATCCTTTGATCCACACCAACTCGTTTGTCAGCTTCCTCATGGCTCTATACTCTGCTTCAGCACTTGAACATGAAACCACCTTTTGTTTCTTGCTTTTCCATGTGACCAGATTGCCTCCTATGAAGGTGCAATAGCCTGTGGTTGACTTCCTATCATTCCTATCTCCTGCCCAATCAGCATCACAATAGCCAACCACTTCTGTGTTGCCATTACAGCCCATCCATACTCCTTGTCCAGGAGCTCCACTAAGGTATCTGAGTATCCTTTCCACCATTTTCCAGTGATGAACCTTTGGCACTTGCATATGCTGGCTCACCTGGTTCACAGCAAAGCAAATATCAGGTCTAGTAATTGTTAAATAGATTAGCTTACCCACTAGTCTTCTGTATTGCTTTGGATCATCAAATGGTGTGTCTTCATACTCCCCCTCACGTAAAATCTTGTAGCCATCTTCTAGAGGAGTCTTAGCTGGTTTCTCTCCAAGCATACCTGCTCCATTCAAAAGGTCAAGTGTGTACTTCCTTTGGGACAAGAAGAGCCCCTCATTAGAGCGGCATACTTCAATTCCAAGGAAGTACTTTAGCTCACCTAAATCCTTTATCTCAAATACAGATTTTAAGTAAGCTTTTGTGGTTTGTATACCTTCTTTGTCACTCCCTGTGATGATGATATCATCAACATACACAAGGATGACTACTATACCTTGTTGGCTGGTGAGAGTGAATAGAGTATGATCTGCCTCTGATCGTCTAAACCCTTTTCCATTAAGGGTGGTACTGAGTTTATGATACCAGGCTCTTGGTGATTGCTTTAACCCATAGATAGCCTTCTTGAGCCTCAAAACATTGCCTGGTTTGACTAGGTATTCCAGACCAGGAGGGGGTCTCATGTAGACTTCATCTTCTAGTTCCCCTTGAAGAAAGGCATTCTTCACATCCATTTGCCATAAGTCCCACTTCAAGTTGGTAGCAAGAGAAAGGATGATTCTGATGGTGTGAAGTTTTGCTACTGGTGCAAAGGTATCAAGGTAATCTTCTCCATAAGTTTGAGTGAATCCCCTTGCAACCAGCCTTGTCTTCTTCCTTTCTGGTTTACCATTGGCTAGGTACTTGATGGTGAAGATCCATCTACTTGTTACTGCCTTTTTCCCTTTTGGAAGTTCAGCCTCATACCAAGTATCATTGTCTATCATGGCCTGAGTTTCATGACCCACTGATTCCTTCCATTCCTTATCCTCCATTGCTTCTTCATAAGATCTTGGTATGTATTCTTGATCCAAGTTGCTCATGAGGGCTTGATGCTCTTCTGGATATTGATGAAGAGAGCATGTGGCTTGTATGGGATGAGCTACTGCATTTGCATTGTAGTACACCCTTGTGTTCGTCCAGTTAGATGGGGGTTGCCTGATTCTTGTGCTTCTCCTTAATGGCTGGACCTGATCTTCTTCAGCTTCTTCATCCTCATGGGTTTGTGGTTGAGGCTGCTCCTGGGTTTCTTCTGAACCATGTTGATCATGAGTTTCAGAACCTTCATGATGTATTGTCTCCTCTGGTTCTGGTTGGTTTCCCCCCTCAGGATCAAGATGGGTCTCATTTTCAACCGTTCCAGCAGTTTGAGCAGGTCCTTCTCTTGTTTCCTCCCTGGCCTGAGGCTGACTAATACCAAGACTTTCTAGGATGATCCTCAGGTTGTTTGCTCTGTCTGAAGGCGCATGTGAGAGATCCTTCAAGTTATCCCAGCTCTTCTCATCATAGTACCCTCTAGACTCCACAAATTTCACATCCCTTGAGACCATAACTCTCCTAGTCTCTGGTACATAGCACTTGTATCCTTTCTGGTTGGCTGAATAACCAATAAACATTGCTTTGACACTCTTTGCTTCAAGTTTGTTTCTCTGTTCTCCTGGAATCAATACAAAGCACATACACCCAAACACACGCAAGTGATCAATGGATGGTTTAGTTTTGTTCAATACCTCATAAGGAGAGACATCATGGAGAACTCTTGTGGGTGTTCTGTTGATCAGATAGCATGCTGACACCACAGCATCCCCCCAAAACCTCTTTGGAACGTTTGTGTGGAACATCATGCTTCTGGCAACTTCCATAAGATGTCGATTCTTCCTCTCAGCCACTCCATTTTGTTGTGGTGTGTATGGGCAGCTTGTCTGATGAATGATCCCATGTTTGACTAGGTTGTTTTTGAATGCATGGCTTGTGTACTCCCCACCATTGTCTGACCTAAAAATTTTAATCTTGGCATTGAAGTGATTAGTTATATAGCTTTGAAAGTTCATAAAAGCTTCTAACACCCTATCTTTTGATTGAATTAAGGTCAGCCAAGTGTATTTCGATTTTTCATCTATAAAAGTGACGAAATACTTGTGGTTTTCCCTAGAGACACAAGGAGCTGTCCACACATCAGAATGAACTAAATCAAAACAGTGATCATAGATAGTGGTTGATTTAGTAAAAACAGACTTGCAATGTTTGCCAAGGATACAAGCTTCACAGCTATCAGTTTTAAAAGCAAGATTAGGCAACATTAAGCTTAAAGCACGAGAATGAGGATGGCCTAATCTAGCATGCCATAATACATTAGAAGCTAAGACAGGAATGGAACTGAAAGCACAAGAAAAATCAGAACTAAGTTTGGTGTTTTCAAGCAAGTACAACCCTTTCTTGCTCACACCTTTCCCAAGCATCTTACTTGTTTCAATATCCTGAAAAAGAACATCATTAGGACTGAAAACAATTTTGCAATTAAGATCAGTAGTAGCCTTTTTAACTGAAAGCAAGTTAGAGGCAAATGTAGGCATATAAAATGCCTTAGATTCCTTATCAAATAATTTTAAGTTCCCTATGCCTTTAATGGGTACTCTATCACCATTAGCAATCACTACACTTCCTAGGGCAGGTTCAATGTTGCTAATAAGACTAGAGTCCCTAATCATATGGTGAGATGCTCCTGAATCAATAATCAGTGGTTTATCACTCAATGAATTATTTAAGACATTACTACTGATGTTACC
The DNA here is from genome assembly GCA_905132765.1 of Moricandia arvensis. Classification (NCBI taxonomy): domain Eukaryota; kingdom Viridiplantae; phylum Streptophyta; class Magnoliopsida; order Brassicales; family Brassicaceae; genus Moricandia; species Moricandia arvensis. The sequence continues at coordinate 14,917 of CAJHQP010007510.1, read as the reverse complement.
AGAGTTTGCATTGAGTGCCTTGATAAGGGCCTCAATGTCTGACTTGCGGATGAAGGCATCATCAGAAGGAGGTTGAGATGTAGCTCCAACTGCATAGGTGGTAGAGACCAGAGCTCTTCCTTCACCATTTGGGCGCATAGGCTGAGAAGTTTGCTGAACAGCTTCATTGGCCCTTGTTTGGTTAAATCTTGATGGTGGCCTGAGATGTGGGTGTAGAATCCAGCACTGGTTCTTCATGTGACCACTCTTCTTGCAATGCTCACAAGTGACTCGCCGGTTCTCTGGTTTGAAGAAGGTTTTGTTAGCTGAGGCTTCAGCCTTGTGAGCCATGTTCAAGTCACCTTTCCCACCAAATAGACCCACTGAGCCTTGTTCCTTCTGGATTTGGGCACATACCTCCTCAAGAGTAGGTAGCTTGTCTGCCCTCAGCAAGTGTTTGATGAGATCATTGTAGCCTGGATTAAGAGTGAGGAGCAGACCAAACACTTTGTCTTGCTCACGCCTCTCATTCAAAATGGTAGGGTCAGTGGTATTTGGCCTCAACATCTCCAGCTCTGCCCAGAGAGCTCTGAACTTACCAAAATGTTGGTTAAAGTCCATGTCTTCCTGGTTCAAGCAGTTGATAGCTTTCTTCACTTCAAACACCCTACTGAGATTGGATATGTTTCCATAGACCTTCTGAAGGGTATCCCACAACTCCTTTGCGGTTTCACAGTAAGAGTAGGCCTCCATTATGGGACCATCAAGTGAGCACTGGATGATAGACAGCACCATAAAGTCCTCCTGACTCCATTTGTTTTCATCTACCACCACAATCTCCTTGCCATCTTCTCCTTGGATGGTTTGTTTTGGCGCCTTATCTGAAGTGATATGGGACCATAAACCTCTTCCACCAAGGGCATTCTTGATCAATCTTGACCAGAGAAGGTAGTTCACCCCTTTTAGAGTGACTGGAATCACCACTGCCTTGTTTTGCTCCATTTCAAACAATTATGGACCAGTGGTTAATAGGATGTATCCAAGAGATTTTGAAAAAATAAACCGATAGAATGAAAGAGAATGAGAAGTAGAGTAGATTTGCGGAAGAAAAAATAGGTTTAGGAGCTTAGAAGCTCTGATACCATGAAAGTTTATTAAGAATATGGTGAAGAACACTCAAGAACAGCAAGAACAAGAGAGAGAATGGAGAAAATCCGTGAGAGAAGAGAGAGAGAGTAAACAAGTAAAGAGGAGGTTTATTTCTCCTTAATTGATTCAGAATCAATTTTACAACACATATAGAGCTTATTTTCGACCAAGAAGGTCCAGCAGACAAGGAGACAAGGGGACAAGGTAAATAAGTGAAAGAAACAGTATTTGCTTTGGTTTGAATTTGAATTTGAATCTGGCAAGAGTTCCCCAACGTCCCTATACTGTATTCATACGGTTTCCATGTATTCATACAGTATAACACGTGGGGATACCTTGCTCCTCACTCCTGGTTCCTTCCTAGACCTTAACTTGCCTTGTACTTCACTTCAGAGTGACTTGTGTGTCAAGTCATTCCGTACATATGTACGGACTGCCTTCTCTCCCAAGTAAGCTCATCCTCTTCATTTCTTTGTCTTCTTTATTCATTAAGGTCAATACTAAGGAGCTTCAGATAATTCATGGTGGAGTCCTTAGGCTCTGGATCATGGCCTAACTTGTGGTGCAAGCGTGAACTCCACCACTTGCACACACCATCATCTTGGAACTGTTCTTAAGGCCAGTTGTGTCTCCCCCTCTCTTCTGACTACTCGCCATGTTGAAAGGACTTAAGGGGAACCAGCTTCTGCTACAGAGAGATCCAAGTACCTACAACATAATGCATAAACACTTGCATGAATTCTCAAGGCATAAACCAATCAAACTTTAACTCAAAGAATCAAATGGTTACTCCCCTTGCATTTGGTGAAATGAGAATAATGAGGAGTGTCTTTTGGACACTTGAATCCTCCTTCTGATCTGAGGTGAGGCAATGGACGACTTGGACCTTCAGGATTGCTCACCATTACCCCTCCTCAAGCTTGATCCAGAAATTATAGGTGAAGGACCAAGCTTGGAAGTGAGCAACACTGAACTTGAACCAGGAGCACAACAGTACCAACACCTGCGCTTAAGCCAACTGATCCATCCTTGGTCTCTGCTCCACTGCCTTAAACCACCAGTTTTCCTTGCTTGTCTCTTTGAACCAGGAGCGCAACAACCAAACAGCCTGCGCTTAAGTCAACCGGTTCTCCAAACAAGAGATCTCTCCATGGTTAGGAATATACATCATGTGTAGGCTCTGGATCAACCAGGAATATACATCATGTGTAGGCTCTGAACACATGGGCAAAGCCTTCTTCTTTGTCTCGGTTTGATGATGGACAGAGAGCACCTCTTGTGTACCTGAAACATCACTAAAATTCCAGCAAGAATCAGACCACACACACTAGGATCAGACATTGATAAATCACCAATTCTGATCCCAATGTTTTAAGAAAATGCAATGGACACAATCTAAACAATCATTTAGCTCAAATCCAGTGCAATGGACAGAATCTAAACAATCATTTGCTCAAATCCAAGCAAACCAATTCACTAAATGCTCAAGCATGATAACTCATCAATTACAAGGCATCTAGGCTCATTTTATCACACATATGACAGTAACAAAATGAAATGACAATTTATGACAGTAGCTTAGACTAGACAACTCATCTAACCAAGCTACACAACCATGAATGCAGCACATGACCAGGAAACTCTCCTAGACAATTAGCAATGCAACAAGACACAAACTGAGACTAAGCAACTCACTTAGGCCAGACACAATACAAACAATGATTCTATGACAGAAACTAGACATAACATGCTAGCAAGCTTTAAAGAATCCTAGAACAATAGACATACAACTCTTAAGTATCATGGGACAGAAACTAGGTTCAACAACTCTAGCAGTTTTGAACTGTCCCTAAGATACTAAACATACCACTCAACACAACCAGACATAAAGAAACAACCTATACTTAAGGGAACTTACGAACAAGGAACCTGAGCTGGTTCCTTGAACCTCCAAGGCACATGGTTCACTTGAACTTTGGCAGATTTGGATTTTGGGTTCTCTACCCAACTCCACTTCTTTGTTTGTGCTTTCCCCTTGAACCTCTCATGCTTAACACCCCTCCTTGCTTCCTGATTACCAGGCGCCACCTTCTGGAACACAGTGAGAGACTCCATCTTGGAAAGAACATGAAAATCGCTGGTACAGACATGGTTTGGAGTTTTGCTTGCCAAACAGCTCCAAACCTTATTTCTCCAAGAGATCTCTTCATGCTGAACAGGAGGAAGGATGATAGACCTTGGTAAGCCTCTGGACACGCCATGCTTGCAGTCTTCTTCTTCTTGAAGAGATTGAACAACCAACAAGACAGAAACTTCTCCAATGGTTTGAAACAGCAATGAGAGTGAGCTTGTTCTTGATTTGCGGAAGCTTTGTGAGTTTCAGGATCTTGGGAGCTCTGATACCATGTGAGAATAGATATATAATGGTGTGTGAGTGAATGTGACAGACTGGTTGAGTGTGAAAAAGAGAAAGAATGAGAAACATGTTAACCTGAAGTGATAAACCATCTCACTAAAGTTTAATGTGCAAAGCTTGGGCAAAACCCACTTAGAGACTGATCAAGGTCTAAAGAGGGTCCAGAAGCTTATGCAGAGCTAGAACAAGGTTCAGGAGGGGTTTACTATGAAGGAAGAAGGCTTGGGTGCAATTTGGGAGCAAATGGTTGAGGTGCAAAATTAGGGTGGTCTGTACAGTACGGCCGTACGGACTGTACGGCCTGTACGGACGGGCCAACCCGGGAAACTTATTTCTCGACCATTTGAAGACATTTTAGGTTTGTGCAAAAACCGGGTCAAGTTGTACGGACCAAACCCTAAATCCGTACAACCCTAGGTCTTACCTTGCATCCCAAGTCACAGAGAATCTTCAATGGTGAAGAAAGAGTCTCGGATGGTTTGGAGAAGAAGATGGGAACAGAATGGCATCCTGGAAGGCATCTGCGAGATGCTGCTTGTCTTGACCGTTTATGGATAAGGTTCAGGCTGGAAAGGAAGGAGGCTGAACCTGGACTGATCTCTGGATAGATGCATAGGCCTTGGTGGCCGATTCTAGGCCAAGTTACACTCTTGACCAGCCAGGCTGTCCCCAAGCGTGTATAGCTCCTGCTCCACTCATTTCAAACCTTCCCTTGACTCCACATGCTTGCTCTGATATTTTGTAAACCCTAGAGTAGCTCTCCTTTCCTATTTATACACTTGTATGTCGATGGTTAATAAACAAGCTGAGATTTTCTCTCCTTCACAATCTCTTAGTCTCTATTCTCTCTATTCTCTGGTTACTTAGTCTTATAATCTCTCATATACTCTCTTAATTAATCACTTTTGATTTAGTGAGTGTAAAGGCACGAGTTTAAGAGAGAAACAGATTGATTGTATGAGAGATTAGAGAGATTAGAGAGAATAGAGAGAATAAAGAGAGTAACGAGAGAGAGAGAGAGGCTTAAACTCGGTTGATTGATGAAAATGAGAGAGTTACAACATATATAGAGTCAGATACAAGGGTTTTCGTGGAGGAATCAAAAGATGCTTTGGTATCTTCTTTTCTGGCCACATAAACTCCTTTTAGCTCCTTCCTTGCTGGCCACAAAAGCTTCTTTTACTTTCCAGCTGTGCCAGCCTGTCCAAGACTCTCTCCTTATCCTTTCCAACGTCTATAGCAAGAGGATTAGGGTAAAGGTAACTTCTTCTTGATAGAAAAGTTACCCGGGTAACTTTGGTAAGTTTTGGTCGAGGTTTGATAGACCCAGAATGGTACGGCCTGTACGGCCTGTACGGACTGGTCAATCCAAACTCTCCCAAAACCTTCCCAAACCTTCCTTCTCTTCAGCCACATCAAACCCCACATCACTTTTCTTTATGTACTCACTCATTTCAACATTAATCTCTCATACTCTCTCACGAATCACTCTCACTCTTCCATCAGTCTCTCGTTCTTCTTCATCAAGTCTCATCCTCAACATCTCCACACTCGTTCATCATCACTCAAGCACTAATTCTATGAAAACTTTCATGGTATCAGAGCCAGGTTGCTCAGTCTCCTGGTGAAGCTTTCGCATCAGTCACAAGCTCTAAAGATCACTCCTTTCAGATCCAGTTCATCCGGATCTAAAGTCCACACCTTTGAAGACAAAGAAGACAGTCTAGCTCATATCCGACCTCAAGATGGAGTCTTCCAGAGCCATTGTCATTCCAGTCTGTTAAATATGAGAAGCCAATGTCCATTCTTCATAAAATTATGCAAGGGAAGTACCTAAATCTATATTCATCCTTATGATTGAATAGGTTTGCCCTTTGAGAATTGATGCATGTGTTTGTTCATTGTTTGAATCAGGTACTTGGAGCTCATGAGAATAGTATGGTCGTGGATTAAACCCTTTGATGATTGCAGGATGTCAGAAGAAAGGGGGAGACAAAGAACCAGCCACATAGAGAGTTCCAAGCAGTTTTGAGTGTGAAGCAAGGAAGGCATTGGCGCCTGCTTGCTATTGAAATAAGGCCATGATCCAGGGTTTATGAGTCCCTAAAACTTGATCATAAGACTCATAAACCCACTGGCCAATCCCTAGGCTGAGGGTGGTTGCACTCTTTTTCCCTAAGTATGGTTTTATCCTAAGAGGTTTTCCATGCTTAGGTTTTTAATGAGGCAAGTACTCTCAGTTCCAAGCTTTCCCAAGGATCTACTATGGTCAAGCTTGAGGGGGAGTATTTAAATAAATAAAGGGATGACCAGAAGAAGCTGGTTGATGATCCAAGGATAAGTTCGTCAAGAGAAGCCAATTTGGTTCTGTTTGTACAGACTTGCTCCACAAGCTACCATCTTGACCTAACTTACCTTGCAAGGCAAGAAAGGAGTTTGGGAAACTGAATATAGACGTTGGGAACCTCTGATAAGTCAAGGAACATGTTTGAATTTGAATAAGAGAGGCTGGTTTGAATTAGACAAGAAGAAGTCACATGGGTTGCTTTGGAGAAGCAACTGGACCTGTCACTTTCACTCAAGCAGGCTGTGCCAACATCTCTCCTGTCCCTTTCTCCTCATCTGGTCGTGCCTCCCCTTGTCCATATCCTCCAGGCCTCTTACATTTCTCCATTATATTAGTTGTTTAGTCTTTTCTGATTTAATAATTGTTTATTGTAAGTGATTGTCTATTTAAAGACCTTCACCCTCTTTTGTAACACTAACCAGAATCAATAGACAAGTTTCTCTCTCTAATTTCGTGTGCTCCCTCTCCCTTGCTTGTGTCTAAACAATATTCACAATGTAAGGAGTTAAGTATTATGGTTTAGAGGCTGCCTTAGCTCTTTCTCTCTTAAGGCAGCCTAATACTTGTCAAACTCACTCTAAACTCTTCTTTATCTACTTCTTAAACTCTAGATTACTGATTCTAAATCCTCTTCATCTTAGGTACACAAACTCAAAGTGTTGTGTTACTTCAGAAGGATGGATTCAAACTAGAGATTCTTTGCCACACATAACCAGTTTGCTGTCTAGGATCTTGGTTATAGTGTAGGCTGTTTAAGAGGATTCAACCACCAGTTGGTTGTCTCTTCCTTTGAATGGTGAGTTCCTGTTGTATGGTTGAAGGGGATTCAGTTACAAGTTAACTGAATACTCTCTTGACATGAGACAAACACTCATGAATTCCAACATGGTATCAGAGCTTTGTTGCTCTTCTTTGGGATTCAACTCACCTATTTTATCTATGTTTTGTTTAAATAAATCCTTTCTCTCCCACTCTGATATTGTGTTAGCTTGGTCAGTACTTGTTAGTATCTTGAATCAAGCTTGAGGAAGAGAAAGATTTCTAAAATGCTTCACCATTATGCTTTATCCATTGGATAATACCTTTTCTTAATGGAGCATCTCTTTGACCAGTGGACAAACTGTTTTGATCCATTGGATTCATTGTAGTCTAAGCCACAAAAAAAAACACTTCTTCATGTGTTATTCTGTTGGTTCTTTTGTTGCAAGCCCTGGAAAACATCAGTTCATGAGTTAGACCAGTGGCAAATGTCTATGATCAGTGGATAAATTAATTGTCCAATGGTCCATTGTGTTTCAGCTACTAAAGCACCAACTCTTGATGAGTATTGGATGCTCCTGGCTGTTAATGCTTCCGCAAAACTCAAGAAAACAGAGCAAAACTCTGTCCATTAGAACTCTTGAGCAAATGTTTATTTTCTATTTTCTTCTCTCTATTCTATATTCTCTCATTCTCTGATTCTCCAGGTTGCTTATTCTCCATCATTCTCCCGTTCTCTGGCTACTAATACTCTGTATTTGTTGACAGGCCTGCCCATGTTGATCAGAGCCTACACTTGATGTATATTCCTGACCATGGAGATTGCCCACTGCCCATCAAAACTTTGGACACTGATTGTGTCCATTAACTCCCAAGATGGCTGAGAGGATGAATGGAGAAGTGGAGAGGTTGCTCATAAGTGACTTATCTGATACCAAGAGGGTGGACAGGAAGTACACTCAAGAGAAAAAGCCACAATTCAAGCCAAGAGGGCTGTGGTCTCAAGGCATTGGTGATCATCATTGGCTCTCATCTTCCAAGCTTGACCACATACTCTCATTCTCAGGTCAAGCTTGAGGAGGGGTGTTAAATATGAGAAGCCAATGTCCATTCTTCATAAAATTATGCAAGGGAAGTACCTAAATCTATATTCATCCTTATGATTGAATAGGTTTGCCCTTTGAGAATTGATGCATGTGTTTGTTCATTGTTTGAATCAGGTACTTGGAGCTCATGAGAAGAGTATGGTCGTGGATTAAACCCTTTGATGATGGCAGGATGTCAGAAGAAAGGGGGAGACAAAGAACCAGCCACATAGAGAGTTCCAAGCAGTTTTGAGTGTGAAGCAAGGAAGGCATTGGTGCCTGCTTGCTATTGAAATAAGGCCATGATCCAGGGTTTATGAGTCCCTAAAACTTGAGTCTAGGCGATTTCTCAGCTTCTCAAACTCCTCATAATACTCTTCCACTGACTTGTTGAGCTGCTTAAGTGATCTGAACTTCCTCTGTAGATCCCGGTGAAAGTGTTGTGGAACAAATCTCTGCTTCATTGCGTCCTTCATGTCTAACCAAGAGTCTAGTTGCCTCAGATTACTTCTCCTTCTATCTGAACACAATCTGTCCCACCAGGAAAGAGCATTGTCCGTGAGTTGAGCTACTGCTAAAGCAACTCGTTTGGGACCAGGGTGGTTGTAGTAGTTAAAGATATGATCCATCCTCTTCTCCCAATCAAGGTAAGCTTCAGGATCAACCTTTCCAGCAAAGGTTGGGGCTTCCATCTTGATGTGTTCCCGCCCTTGGTGGTGGTGCTGTTGGCGAGGAGCTCTCAAGGGAGGTAAGTAGTCCTCTTCTTCAAACTCTTGGTGCCTGTTTTGCCGGCGAGGAACTCTAGGTGGGGGCAAGAACTCCTCTCCTTCCTCATCACCATAGTCATCTGGCTGAAGGCCTGCTCTTTGGGTTGGATTAGGGACACGTTGCTGGCCAGTGTCTTCATCAGTCTGTTGATTCCGTGTACTAGTCTCCGGATTGTCATTGTGGTGCACACCTTCTCTTCTGTTGTTGCCTTGGTTCGGATTGAGGAACCTGTCAACATTCCGGACTGCTTGCATTGTTGGTCTTTGCTCGACCCTAGTTAGCCGATCTCCAAGGTCTTGGCGCATTGCCATCATGTCTTCTCTCAAGGCTGCAAACATCTGCATGAGGGCGACTTGCTCAGCTGCTTCCCCCATGGCTGCTGTCGATTAACCTAACAAGAAACAAAGAAGACCTAAGTTTCTGCTTGAGTTAATAAAAAGGAAAGACAAGAAAAATATATATTTTTTTTTAAATTTGAAGAGTAATAATTAAAATAAGTTAAACTACTTTTTTTTTTGAGTTTTAAAATTCGAAAAAAAAAACTGAAGAGAAAAGAAAAGGAGTGGTTTGCAAGCAAAATAAATGGAAAAGAAAAGAGTATCGACCAAAAAGGAAAATAGTATCGACCAAAATGGAAAACCGGATATGCACTTAATACTAACACTTTTTTCTGATTCTTTTGCACGAAAGTAATGATCTAGGGACAACCTAAACTCGACATTAATAAGAACAGGATGAACAAACGTGTTTAAGAAAGATGAAACAACTAGATGCAAAAGAGACAAATCGATTTCTTTTTAAGGTTTTCTTTCTTTATGAAATTGAACAAGTTAAACTAGATGCAACAGAAACAATATGACTTCTTATGGGTTTTATTTCGTGAATGCAAAACAAAAATAAACGATTGCAAGTAAGAAGAGATAGGATAGATGCAACCTGATGCTGAAGGAACTTCAGCTCTGTACCAGAAATGATACAAGCCTAAGCTATCAAAGGCTGTATGACTCTTAATACAAGAGAAGGAGCCGATCTGCACAAGGGGTGACTCGTCTGGATTGATCTAATCAACCAAAGGAATCTGGACAGAAGTAACTTGATGGATTGAAGTGCACCACACGAGGAATGGAGGGACTCGTGATACAACACAAAGCTTCTCTAGGCCGTGGAGGTACTGGTCTCACAAGGCAGAGAGAAAGGAGGCGAATTCTAGAGAGAGAATTCTAGGGTTTCCGAAGAAAAGCTTTTCTGTTTATTCAAGACTGCTCAAAGAAAGGGGGCGTGCAAAAACTATAAATAGGACTAAAGGAACAAGCTCCTTTAGGTCAAGAAATAAAAACTATAGTTTTAAAAAAAGGAAATATAACAAAATGACATAATTCGTCATAGCTTGGACCGAAATAGCATCTAGGAATTATGTGAAGCAGATTGTGGCCTCGTTAAAAACCTTCCTCCGTAAAACCCACTGGGACAAAACCAGGAGCAAGGAAAAGAGCACACACAAGGAGCTTGGCCTAGTTAGTTGATCAGTCCAAGAGTCTTGCTAGGCAAGTTGGTCTTCTATGGCAATGATCATCAGATTGTTGTGACTGTGGTTTGGAATGAATGGCCAGGGATCTCCTCTTGATGCTTTGGTATGTTCATCCGGTCCATCACCCTTCAAGCTTGGCTCTCCCATCTTGAGGGCATCCATCTTGGTGCTATCATCAGTAGCTTCTTTAGTGGTGTTAACCTGTTCAAGATCAGAAGCAAGTATCTTAGCTCTTTGACTGGTTATAGCTCCCTTGTATACGGTTGGTACTGGCACTTCTTGAACAGTCTCTGCCTTAGTTATCTTGCTGATCATGTCTTGGATATCAGGTTCAGTTAGGTCTGGTTCAAGCTGATGAGGCCATCCAATCAGTAGCTGAACCAGAGACCAACCAGTTGCACCAATCAGCCAGCCAAAGGACCAGCCAGGATATGTGTTCAGTCAAAACGGCATATCTCACCAACAAGGAGGAATATTTCCATGAAACAAATTTTAATGCATACTACACTAAACAAGGAGTCAACCACAATTGGAATCATACCAAAAGATATCCGGAGCAGGAAGATATCAATTTTACAAACCGGAGGTTACCCAGCCCATCCATCCGCGAGTACCCGAGTTTAGAAGCTGTTTCAAGCCCAATAAAGAAATGCTTTGGCCCAAAACATCTGATGGAATTCAATAAGGATCTCTTAGCTTTGCAACAAGCCCAGAATGAAGAGAAATGGTCACGGAAATATGAAGTTATGGCCCAATCTCCAAAACCTGCCAAACCATTCCTACACTTGCCTTATTTGGAAGATCCGGGTTTTGCATCAATTCAATCTCAAGAAAGGCGACCAGGAGACCTTCTAGGTCATTCAGAGGCACTCCCCAACATATTAAGGAGCACCAGAGTACACAGGATCAGGCGGATCCCAATTAGACCAGAAGATAAGCTTGGTTTACCCACATTGGCCAAACCAGCACCATTTAAGGAAAGTATCCAAGATCTTTTACTTGGTAAGTTTGGTTCGACCCAAAACTTATCTATGGAAGCCAGGAGATCATCTTAACCATCCAGAAGACATAATCAACGATCCAGGAGAGTCCTATGAGTTCATACCGTGCACCAACCAACATAGGAACAAGAAGATGCTCATTAACACCAAACTGCCTTATTTGGAGATTCTTGCAATCCAGCTCCAACAGCTCTTTTCACATTTATTTCTGGACGTGATAATCACCTTAGAAGCAGTCAAGAAGATCCCAAGGAAGCTCACATATCCCTTAAAACCATCCAAGTTCAAGAGAGACCAAGATTCCTCACTTGGAGCCAAAATCCCCCAAAAGGCTCCAACGGCTAGATTTTCAATTTCTTGCATAGTTTTTGATTTGTTTCCTTTTCTAATTGTTTTAGAACGTTAGGATCTTTGTCTCTGAGCATTATATAAGCTCATAGACGTGAATTGTAAAGATCACCGTCAATCATCAAGTTAATAAGAAGTTTATTCAGTTTTATCAAAGATAGTTTCTTTGCATAAAAGTTGTTCTTTAGTTCCTAAGTTGTGAGAAGCATTAGGAGACTATAGAGCTCGTGGTTCATAGGTTCTTTGTGAGATTCAAGAGCCTAGAGACACAGATTGAGAGAGTCAACCAGCACCCACGGATTGAGAGAGTCAATCACCATCTATTCACCATAGTCTTCCATCCATCCATCATCAAACTTTTATCCATCACTCATTCCATTCCTTTATCCATTTAGTTTCAGTTCTTATTTTTGTTATTCATAAACTAACTGTTCTTCCTTTATTTTCAGGTTATATTGGACAGAAAGGGATAGCAAGTCGGCCATCATCACCATCCTCCCATCCGATCTCAATCCTTGCCGATAAGATCGACCCATCAACCATCCAAACCATCGACCCAGCTTCCGTGCCTGTATCACAAGCTCTGGTTGAATGTCCTCATCAGGTCTTGAAGGATTCTGGTAGGAATCCGATTGATCAAGTAGCATGCTGTCAAGACTGCATCCCCCCAAAACCTTTTAGGTACACTTGTATAGAACATCATGCTCCTGGCCACCTCCATCAGATGCCGATTTTTCCTTTCAGCCACACCATTTTGTTGTGGTGTGTAAGGACAGCTAGTTTGCTGAATGATCCCATGCTGAGCTAGATATTGCTTGAATGCTTGACTAGTGTACTCTACACCATTATCGACCTGAGAATCTTCAACTTGGCATTGAAATGGTTGGAAATATGGTTATGGAAGTTCTTGAATGCCTCCAGCACCCGGTCTTTTGTCTGAATCAGAGTCACCCATGTGTATTTTGACTTCTCATCAATGAAGGTGACAAAGTACTTGTGATTCTTTCTGGACATACAAGGTGCTGTCTATACATCAGAATGAACGAGGTCGAAACACTTCTCATAGATAGTGCTAGACCTTGGAAATGTAAATTTTGTTAAGAACAGAATGAAGAACACAGAGAAAAGGGGAGTTTGATTCGAGAACAGGAGGAGAGAGAGAGAGAGAAGTGTTTGCACGAGAGAATAAGAGAGAATAGAGAAGGAGATTTTATTCCTTGCTTTGTGTAAACTGCATACAAGTAACTTAAATAGGCAAGATGCCTTCTGTACACTTCTGAACAGACAAAAGGAAATGAATAAAATAAAGATGCTCTGGCCGAGGTTCTGTGGGTGAAAATGACTTGTGCTGAACGGTCTGGTTGCAAGTGGAAGGGTTCAGCACATGTGACTTTAACTATAAACAATCCTCTCCTTTGTCTCCTTGCTTCCCAACGGTTCACTCTTGTTTGAATATTCAAACTTGGCGAGTGGCTCTTCTTTTCCTTGCTCCTCAAGTTTCTTCTAGGTCACGGATGGGTGCCTTGTATGTCAAGTCATTCCGTACACTTGTACGGATTGCCTTTCCTCCCAAGTAAGCCCATCCTCTTTATTTCTTTGTCTTCTTTATTACCTAAGGTCAATACTCCCCCTCAAGCTTGATCCAATGCAATGATCAAGCTTGGAAACCATGAAGACTTCCCTCATTAAAACCTTAGTATGTAAAACCCTGTTTTGGGACAAAAACATACTAAGGAAAGAGTAGAAAGCTCCATGGCTAAGAGGATCATGCCTTGGTCATGTCAATGAGTCCAAGTTTGGGATAAATGGACTCACACACCTTGGTACTTGCGGCTTTAGTGAAAATGTCTGCTAACTGATCTTCACTCCTTGTGTAACAAGGTAAGATGACTTCTTGGATCACCATTTGCCTCACCTTATGGCAGTCCACCTCAATGTGTTTTGTCCTCTCATGAAACACTGAGTTTGAAGCTATGTGTATGGCTGCCTGGTTATCACAATGCATTGTGATTGGAGAAGTGATCTCTATCCCCAAATCTTTGAGTAGACTTTTGATCCAAACCAGCTCGTTTGTAAGCTTCCTCATAGCTCTATATTCAGCTTCAGCACTTGAACATGAAACCACCTTTTGCTTCTTGCTTTTCCATGTGACTAGATTGCCTCCAATGAAGGTGCAGTAACCAGTAGTTGATTTCCTATCATTTCTGTCTCCTGCCCAATCAGCATCACAGTACCCAATCACTTCTGTATTGCCATTACACCCCATCCATACTCCTGTCCAGGAGCTCCACTGAGGTATCTGAGTATCCTTTCCACCATTTTCCAGTGATGAACCTTTGGCACTTGCATATGCTGGCTCACCTGGTTCACAGCAAAACAAATATCAGGTCTAGTTATGGTTAGATAGATCAGCTTACCCACTAGTCTTCTGTACTGCTTTGGATCATCAAATGAGGTGTCTTCATACTCCCCCTCACGCAAGATTTTATAGCCATCCTCCAGTGGAGTCTTTGCTGGTTTTTCTCCAAGCAATACCTGCTCCATTCAAGAGATCAAGTGTGTACTTTCTTTGGGATAAGAAGAGCCCCTCTTTGGATCGGCATACTTCTATTCCAAGAAAGTACTTTAGCTCACCCAAATCCTTAATATCAAATACAGATTTTAAGTAAGCTTTAGTGGTTTGTATACCTTCTTTGTCACTCCCTGTGATGATGATATCATCAACATACACAAGGATGACTACTATACCTTGTTGGCTTGGTGAGGGTTGAATAAGGTATGATCTGCCTCTGATCTACTAAACCCTTTTCCATTAAGAGTGGTGCTAAGCTTGTGGTACCAAGCTCTAGGTGATTGCTTAAGTCCATAGATAGCCTTCTTGAGTCTCAACACATTTCCTGGTTTGACCATGTCTTCTAAACCAGGAGGAGGGCGCATGTAGACTTCATCTTCTAGTTCACCTTGAAGAAAGGCATTCTTCACATCCATTTGCCACAAATCCCACTCCAAGTTGGTTGCAAGTGATAGTATGATCCTGATGGTGTGAAGCTTTGCTACTGGGGCAAAAGTATCCAAGTAATCTTCTCCATAAGTTTGGGTGAATCCTCTTGCTACCAGCCTTGTCTTCTTTCTTTCTGGTTTCCCATTAGCTAGATACTTGATGGTGTAAGAGTAGGCGGCTAGTTACAGCTTTCTTGCCCTCTTGGGAGCTCAGTTTCAAACCAAGTATCATTCTTGATCCATGGCATTGATCTCATCCTCCACTGATGCTCTCCACTCATCATCTGCCTTGCTTCTTCATAAGTCCTTGGGATGTATCTTGATCTACATTACTTATGAAGACTTGGTGCTCTTCTGGATATTGAGCCAAGGAACAAACTGCTTGAAGTGGGATGAGCTACTGCATTGGCATTAAAGTACACCCGTTTGTTCTTCCAGGTTTCTGGATCATGTCTAATCCTAGTGCCTTCTTCTTAGTTGTTGCACTTGCACTTCTTCTGGTTGTGTTTGGACTTCTTCTGGTTGTGTTTGGACTTC
>CAJHQP010007509.1:0-31910 GCA_905132765.1 Moricandia arvensis | reverse complement strand
AGAAAATCAAACCTGAGAATGATCAGACCATAATGAAACATATGTCATTCCAACTATCTTGGGGAGAGCAGGCAACATCTCACTTCTTCTAAACAGATGCAACCCAGGATAGTAAAAGATAGTACACCATATGAAGCTTATCACTCAAAAACATTGAATTTGAGCCGACTTTAAAATCTTTTGTTGCATATGTTACGCAAAGGTGGAAGCTACCTCTAAGAAACTCCACATAATCGTAATTTGTGCATCTCCGAAGAACCTGCTCCCAAGTATAATTGGATTTGGCCGAGGACACAAAGATCATAGTAAGCCGCAAGTATGTTTGAGAGCAAAAATGGAAATCGGAACTCAAACACGAATTATCAACGGTCTGGGGTCAGAGTCTATTGAACTTATGGAAATCATGAATAGATAAACAAAGACTAGAGGGAAGCAAAACAAGAAGATCAGAACCACACATGAGTACAAGATAAAGCAAGAACCCACACGAGGAAGACAATGATGATTAGTGGAAGAAGAATACAATTGAGAATGCTCCACATTGAGAAGATCCAGCAGGCTCAGTTTCAAGCCCAAAATACCTAGAATTAGTGTTGTTCCTGGCAGAAGTAAGAAGAGAAAAGCTACTTATGTCTTAAAACAAATTGAAGCCTAGATTCGAAGAACCTAGGAATGTTAAAGAATGGTTGCGTGTGTTGAAGAGAACTGACCTCGATCACAAAACTCGTTAATGGCACTCTTGTCTGGAACTTTCCACAGAGAGCAAAACCTAATAGGTCTAAAATGTTGCTTTAAGCTTAAAGAAACTCACGAAGCCATCAACAAATATAAGTCCTCGACTTGTTTGCAAAACTATGTCAAAGATATGGGATTGATTATGAAAGAGTATTCTCCCATAGGAAAAATTGAAACCATCCGTTTACTTATCAACCTTCCGGCAACGCCTGATGGAGATACATCACCTGATGTAAAGACCGTTCTACACGGGAGCAAAGAAGTGGTCTACGTTCACAGCCATAGGGATCGATGCTAAAAGAAACAGAAGCATAAGCTATATAAACTCAACAGCACTCACGTTTAAAACAAGCCCCTAGAGCTTGAAGACAAGTTGAACTCTATCTTACTCAGTTCAAGTTCACAAGATGTTAAAGAGCTTCGGTTACAGAAAGAAGTACGACGAACATCTACTTACTTCTTGTATACAGTCACGACTTGTTGTCCACATACTTCATGTTCTTAATAAACGATTTAAAAAGGAGATGCACATAAATTTAGATGATGATCGAGAAGACTGACTTATTATTCGCGATAGAATAAAACCAAACACATCAATGGATCACGCTAAATCAAAAACCGGTTATGCCTCATAAAGATTTGGAAGAAGCCGGCCATGAGAGAATGTAACCCTGTACCATGTCCCATAATCGGACAAAGCTCGCCAAGTCAGAAGACGAGAACGAATTAATGCAACCGCTACAGGAATCTCCATTGGCTGTTTTATTATCTTACACACAAGACGGCACCTGTCTTATGCGTGGTGCCTCAGCCTATATCATGGCAACTTCCAGAGAGTGTCTCACGGCTCAGCTATTTATAGCAGCCTACCGGGTATCTAAACGAATTACTTCTTTTGGTATCACTTTACAGAAGATCAGTAAGAATGCAATGGGTTGATAGGGTACGTGAAGAGCACAATGTAATCCTGACGACGGAAGGAGGCAAATCTGGACATATTTTTATCTGAAACAGTCCAATCACATGGTTGCTCTCCAGAACAGGATACGGTTGAACTCATATCTTCCTCGAAGGCTTGAATTTATGCAGCACCGAGCTGCAAGACCAAGCCATTAGGCTACAGGAATTTACTCAGAGAGATCAATTGAAGCATCCACACGTTAAGACTATCATACGCATAGACACAAATCCTCAATAGCTCTCACGAAAACCAGTTTCCATATGGCGAAAGCAAGCATATTCATAAAGTATTCATTTATAAGAGAGTGTGTTGAAAAGACTAATGAAGTAAGATATACCTGGAAAACGAAACAGAAGGCTGTACATACTCAACAAAGCACTTGGACGAGTGCTGAAGTACAGAAATGCGGAACTCATAGGTGTACGTGTACGTTACAGAAAGCAACTTCGAGCTTAAAGCGGAAGATGTTGGTATCTCACATAAACTTCAAGATAGAAGTTATCCTCTTGATAAAAGTTTATATTTAGAGTTAATCTAAATAAGGTGATTTACAATTAGCATTAGGATAAAAGATGGTGATATAAACCATGTCACTAAGGACATTGGCGGCGATTTTGTGTTAATAGCTTTAAGTTTTGTGTAGTCTTCTTAAGCAAATAAAGAGAGGTTCTTATTATTATCAAACGTTTAAACAAGAAGACGTTGATATTAATTACTGTTTGTGGTCTATTAAATCTTCTCTTACACTTTTTCAAAGATATCTGAAATTAAGTCAGGTAACCATCTCAAACTCATCACTGTTTATCATGTGTGCCCTTCCAGATCCAACATGCAAAACTGTTAATTTTTTTTTATCTCTATCTGTAGAGATGTGAAAGATGAACTACAATATGTATAATCTAAAGAAAAGTTTGAATATCACCTAAAGAGATCAAAAAATAAAGCCTCGGTGGATCCCCGTAGTTCTTTGATTTGCCTAACCGATTTCACCTCTTTCAAAGCAATTGTTTTAATCTTTATCACCGCAAGGATTATCGCCGTTAAATATGATTCTCTAGCTTCAGGGGGTTTGATTTTCTCATGAAAATTCATCATGAGAAATAAACATCGAGCAGAGAGAATTCTTTTTTTTGTTTTCCTTTTTAATTTCTTTTAAATTTGAAATTCATACACCACAATTATTCGCACACAATTTTTTTATTTTAGGCCATTCAAATACGATTTAATATTTAAAGTCTCCAGATCTTTTTCATTTGGACCTTCGGCCAATATCCAATTTTACCAATTTATATGAACAAAAAAACCACATAAACACAATGATAAAAACTTGCATTATATGATTTTTATTTTTTCTCAATATTATTTTTAATTTCATAAACAATATTTGAATATTAAATAAAGCATAAATATTAATAAATATTATTATTTTTTCTGTTTTTTTAAAGTTAATTAAGCAATTTAAAATTCAAATATATTTATCAGGAAAAATCATCGATTATAATAATACTTATTGATTAGAAAATAAATATTTTAAATCATTTTCAAAATCAACTATAATCTTTGTAAACACAATTTACCTCACTTATAAAAATAATTTAGGTAAGAAGTATTGTAAGTTATTTCCTAGTAAACCCTAAGTGTAGATTTAGTTATACCCAAGGGTATAAGTATATTTGCACCCATTATATAAATTTATTTTGGTCATATTCCCCTTGAAATCTATTTTCTGACAAAAAAATTAATGTCTATTTAGGTTCACTCTAAAATAATAGTAAAAAAAAGATGATAATTTTAATTTTCTATACAATAATAAAATATATGAAGTATTTACATGTTTACCATTATTTTCTAATTTCTAAGATTTTAAAAGAATATATAGAGGAAAAAAAAAACCCGCTTTAAACTGCGGTCAAAAATATAGTTACTAGTATTATAAAAATCTTAAAGATGGAGTTTTAACAACTTCTTAGTTAATTTTCATTGTTAGAACATTTTGACCATAAGGCAGCAACTTGATAAGCAAAAAATGTTATACCGACATGTTACTGTGGAATGTTTCCGATCACATCTGAACTTTCTCCCTTGCCAAATAAGTCACTCTTCATTATATGTTTTATAATATTTAGGTTAATTTAATTGATTAAATAACGTAATTTGCATGAAATTGACCCAAGTGATAATAAAATTGTTTATAAATTGAGTTGATTGCATCAAACTTTCAATGAGTAGCATAAAAGTAAAGAAGATCAAGATTATTATTTACTATATGATATTTCTAATATAATAGATGCTCTATGATAATGCATATTTCTATATAATTTGAAAAGTTTATTATACTTCATAGAACTTGTATATATATGCGTTTTAGCGTTAAGTTTTAAGCTTGAAAATACCAAATCTTTAAGCAATATGAAATGAATCTTGCATTTGAAAATTACATGACTTGAAGTCTATATAAATAACATTGAATGTGATATTTACGGTATTGAGACACATTAATATAAAAAGAGTTATAAGAAATATTTTTTAAAGTTATCCTTCTTTTAGATTAGAAACAAATGTAATAAAAAATATATAATTATGTTTGTTTAGTGTATGACATTTCTTAAAGTGAACGTGATATCAAATTATACCGCTAATATTACTCAAACATATAACTAAAATTAGTGATATACAATATATTAAACCTGAATCATTCAATTCAAGAATTTGAAGAGAGTTTCTTTTTATACTCATTATTCTCACTTGAAATGAAAAATAAAATGTGTAATAAACAAGAAATATATCATCTAAAAATGAAAATAAAAATAGTCCACAGCTGTGAGTACAATATGTTAGTAGCTTATAAAGATATTGAAAAGCTTAAGAGAAATTTGTGATGCCTATGAGAACGCATGTGGAATCATTATGCGTTATAACTTTCCAAGTCTCAAAGTTTGAAAAGAGAATCTACGATATAACACGATGATCTAAGTTGGTTAATGTTGTTGGTTATAAAGTGGATTCAACTCGAAAATGGGACATAGAGGTCATTATCTGCGAGGGAGACTCGGAAAATTCCATCATCCCTAGTAAGTGTGAAACATTCAAAAGTATGTTCATACACTAGGATAACTATAGGAGAGTTATTTATAAAATAAAACCATAGAGATTTAGAATCTATAATGTTAAGACAGTAAGTAAAGATAGGAAATGTGGAATACCTTTAATATCAAATTATAGCACCAAGGACTATTATATCATGTACTACACAATGATTAGAAGAAAATGGATACATAATGTAATAGTAAACTAGAAGTTTTTAACGCGAAAGATGTAATGTTGGGCAAACCGGTTATGCCATCTCGGTTAGTAATGATGCAAAAGATAATTTATGGACATTCGTTGAAGAACAAGACAGATTCTTTACGATAGATCTGCCATAAGATGCTGGTTGCTAGAAGCAATATAAAAATATGGATGTCACACTCAAATAGACTTTGGAATCTATTTCTACAAGATATGTTTATGGGCTGATCACAACTGGTGACTGATCATCCATCATATGTTTATAATTATACATCAGTACAAGAACGTCGCTATGTATTTTTTCATAGATCTTCACATATGCCTGGCGAGACTAATTGTAATACTGGTGAATCACAAGCCTCGATGATTTATTATGGCATGTGGGGATACATTATTGGTTTTTTTCTCCATGAGCCCTTTTTTGGGCATAAAAAGGAAATAGATGAAGAAATACGAAGATCGCGGCCAGAGCCGCATAAGTCTGTACATAATGTTCCAATATATAGAGACATGACTGGATAAGAATTGGGGGACATAATTCGGTAGCTATGTCTCACATTATTCTAAGAGTGCAGAAACATTGATTCGGCATAATACATAGAGTACATTGAGAAATAGCGCCCCATCAAATCGGATTTTGATCATAAACCAAGATCCTAATTCAAGTATCACATGCTATAAAATTTGGATAAGTTGATAGATTCTCCTCACATGCTAAAGTGAACTCAAGGAGTTATGAATATGTTGGACTATGATCTCCACTGATGATAAATCTTCAAGATTTTTCATATAATATTTTGCTAATAGACTCAAAGTTACGTCATATCCACATTAGGGGAGCAAAATAAACAGCTGGAGAGTGAATAAGTGAAATAAGTATACATTCATCCTGTAGACTAAGATCATGGATAACAGATATCCAAAATGATGTATGGAGACTAATTCTCACTACAAAGATTATCATATGAGTGGCAAGACTCATGACTGACGCCTAAGAGCAGTGATTATTAAGTCTGTCAAAATGCCTCTAGTGTAGAATGGATGTCCTATGACAGGACAATATCAACTGCATAATGAGTCTAAAGAGATGATGTAATAGACCTATCGATTCCAAGTATATTATCCTCGGAAAAGAGAAAGGAGCATGAATGAAATGCAGAATCAAGGATGAATATTAAGGATCTCAATAACGATATAAATACATGACAAGAGAAATTCGCAGGTACCGAGAATAATGAAAATCTCAAATAGTTATGCCATGTATGAACAATATAGAACCAAAATCGAATCGACAGTCGGTAAATACTGTATCCATCCATCATGTTGCAGTTGATGAGAATGAGTAGATCATCAAACACCATCTATTAAAAAGTGTACACAATGTGATAAATGGACCGGAAGCGGAACAGAACGGCAATAGATGCAGAGAGTTCATAATATCTTTTGATATATAAAGAGGAATAGAGTATCGGCGCGTGTGAGTCCGCTACATCCTATGGTGTAAAGCAGTGACACACATACAATGTGATCTTTATGTGAAAGAATAGATACGATAACTTAAATTCATCGGCAGATGCGATGTTGTAGTTGCACAAGGCATTCGCACAACTAAGCACCTAGGACTAATTATATATATAAACACATCATCATGTGGTGAAGCATCACTTTCAAGATTTCTTAAGTCAAGCAGAATTGAAACCACTGTAAAATAACACATTATGTGTACATATCCTTAAGGATGTAAAATGCAAGAAGCAGTAATCCATATGATTTGATTGTAAAAAGTTAAAGAGTTACAAGTGCTAATTCTTGAGAACATTTGCGTATAGTATATAAGCATATAAAGGAAAGTAATTATTTATCATGCAGTATCAATGATATTGAGAAATTTGCTGATTTCTTCATGATTGAAAGATGTGATTTCATATGACACGAAAGATAGTCATAATTTTAATTTTACAACAGGAAGAAAGGAATACCTCGTATTATACAATATGAAGGATTAGAAGATTTTTCTACTGCAAGAGATAATTCGCGAAAGACGAGTCCAAATAGATCAAGATCTGATCTCTTTTGTGTGAAAATAATGTTATGGATATAAGAAGTCCAGTGTTTAAGAGATTATTTGACAATCAAATGAGTTTATATCGCTAAGAATAGATGATTATAACAATTCTAAAAGGTATGATATGCACGACTGCAAGAATACATCATCCGCAAAAGATGCACAATTTGGAGAAAGATATGATGATGTGTGTGGCTGTACATTCTTTCTCACCCTTAGCCATTGGTTTTTTGTCGCCATTGGGTTTTTGCCATATCAAGGGCTTTTAACGAGGAGTCATACGCACACACGAACACATAGTAACATGATAGATACCTAAAGAGATAATGTTTTCACTTAGATGTTTATGTAAAGATGATATCAGTTTTCCAATGTCTTTTGAGATGAGAGCATAAGAGAAGGATTAAATGCTCAATCATACTTGAGCAGAAAGAATAAGGAAAAAACATTCCATTCGCGAGACACATAATCAAAGTCAAAATATATATTCACAGTCATAGAGAGACCGTTCTATGAATTAAACATCATTAATCGTTGCGTCCGAGAAGATAATTTGAGATTTACTTATACTCATCTCAGTTTGAGCTCAATTATTCCAGACGATAGAACATCAAGATAAGGTCGTGGACATGTACAAGCGTCTCAGAATACTATATCGTATGGATATTCAAAAATATCGCATTCGACTATTCCCAATCTTATCGCAGATTTTGCCGGTTGTAGCCTTACCTAACTTAGACATTGATGTTATCTTCTGATGTCCCAAGTGTTTTGAAGTTAATTATGTGCTCTTTGTTCAGAGATATCGTAGTGTTCAATGAAGAGTGTCAAATCTGCCAGACAAGTGGACCGAGTCCAAGCCCATGACTAAGGAGTTAATTCATCACATTGGATTGTCTCGTATCAGATATTTCAAGTTATGCTCTCATCACAGGGAATATATACGCCTTGCACTCTTTTTTCCTTAACCATATTTTTTTCACTGAGTTTTCCTGGTAAGATTTTAATAAGACAACATCTTATGCGCTTTAGAGTATATTTGTATAATAGACATCCCTTGGAGACTGTTATAAATTATTATGTGGATATCCATTAGACCTATAAAACCATATTCTAGAAGGTTCTAAATCATACACATGATGTATATATATATATATATTGTTGTGTATGGAATAATAAGTGGAATAACTGATTCCCTCTTTCTTGCTTGATTCACAACAAATTCATATTTTTTCACTTTTATTCTCTTATATTTTTTGTTCCCTCTTCAATATTCTCCCATTATTGGTTTGGGTTGCTACAAGTTTGATTTTGTTCTTCAGGTTTCCAATAAAATGCCCTAGGTCTCTTAACCGGAGAATAACTCAATATGGTCATGCCCTCTTAAAACCATTCTGAGTACTCCCTCTCTATTCTCACTACTCTTTTATCCTTGCATTCTCCAAATTAGCATTTCATATTTCTTCAGTTAAATAACCCAACCATAATTCAAACCCTACATGGTCCACAAGACAACCTTAACCAGTGAGATCTCACCTGGTTCACATGTCTTCTTCTTCTTCGTATAGAGCTCCTCTTCTCCTCGTCCTCCATTGGCGATTTTGAAGCTCCAAAATAGGTAATTCATGTTGTTTTTCAATGATTTTTGTGAAATAACATTTAAATTTCGTGTATATCATGGGTATTGAAAAAACATACGATTTAATGAAAATTTGAGAGGTTAAAAACGATTCTGAAACTCTGTTAATGGATTTCGGGTATATTTATGTCAGCTTTTGATTAACTTTTTGCTAAAATATTATTAAAAACAAGTGTATATCTCGGGTAGTGTAAAAGAAGAAGACCCGAATTTTGATAGATTAAAATAATTTTGAAAATTGTGTTTATGGATTTTGAATATATATATATATATATAATATATATATATATGTCTGTTTTGATGATTTTATGTGTGTAATTTCATTTAGATGAATTATATATCATGGGTAATGTAAAATTCTAACAATGTCATCCTAAAAAGATCATTAGTTAATGCAAGGAGAATTTCTGTGTATTACTTAGAAAACTAGTTTTACTACGGAAAAATAGTTCTAAAGGTATTACTATTTTTAAGTTCGACTAGTATTACTATGTATAGTACTGAAATGAATTAGTATTAGTAAGAGAATATTATACATTGCGAGAATTAATTTTAAGCTCCTTAATAAAATAATTGAAATGATAATTCTATTTTATTTCAGGAAAATGCAAAATTCGCATTGCACAATCATTTTTTTATTATGGGAGATATTATATGTATGATGAGGCTGAAATAAACTCTCAAAAGATGGTGAAGGAGAAGATGAAATTCACACGATTATGTTGAAGAAATCAGTCGAGGAAGTCACTTACTCTTGTTTGGTGAGCATATTTGCATAAAGATAAAGGTAAATGAATCTAAGATGGAAAAAAAGATTTGTTACTTTCCAATGGTATGTATTCGTACAAGCAATCATATATCTGGAATGATAAGATAATTTTGGTTATCTACTGCAAGTAAATCATGAGATGTGTAGAAGTGTTCTACATGTGGAGTTCAACACTAAAGAAGTGCAACTTTCAGAAGAGGATGATGAAACTGATGTCTATGTCCGGTCAATCTGATATAGAAGCTACTGATAGAAAGGCTACTGATATAGAGGATGGTGATGAAGATGGTACTGAGAATGATGCAACTGATAATGAAGGTATTGGTTGTGTGCTCACTTTTCACGAAGACATTGAGATGCATGATGGTGTCTATCAGCCACGGGGATGATGGTATGAATTTGTTTTAGGTCAATAATTTAGAACGAGGGAAGAAGCAAAATTTCATATTCAGACGGATTCATATCATAAATTCTTTGAGTTTGATATAATTAAGTCGGATAGTAAAAGATTTGTGGTTAAATGCCGAGGAGCCAAAAGAAGGCTGAAAGTGGTTTGTGCGAGTTGCAAAGTTTAAGAGTTCAGATTTTTTGGATGGTTAGAAGTTACATCAAGCAGCATACATGTTCTGTTGTTACTACAAGAAACACTGCATGATAGAGAGGCTACTGATATCGAGGCTACAGATATACAGGCTTGTGATGCAGATGGTTCTGAGAATGATGGAACTGATAATGAAGGTACTGGTGGGGTGATCACTTTTCACGAAGAAAATGAGATGCATGAGAATTTCACCGAAAGAGATGAGCATGTGTTTGAAAATACAGAAGTAAGACCACCAATTGTTTATCAGCCACGGGATGGTATGGATTTTGTTTTAGGTCATGATTTAGAACAAAGGAGTCAGAAAATTTCCATATTCAGACGACTTCACATCATAAATGTTTTAGTTTGATATAATTAAGTCGGATACTAAGAAATTTGTGATTAAATGCCTAGGAGCCAAAGAAGGCTGCAAGTGGTTTGTGCGAGTTGCAAAAGTTAGAGAATTCAGATCTTTGGACAGTTAGAAGTTACATCATGCAGCATACATGTTCTGTTTCTACTACAAGAACATTATGTAATAGAAGGAAAGGCACACCACAAATTGTTTGGCATCTGTTTTGGCTCAAGGTTATTCTGGTACATTGGACACACTAGTTCCCAGGATTTTGATAGATTTAGTTCATCGTAGGGTTGGTGTGGGTGTATCATACACCACAGCATGGAGAAGAAAAAGAGAAGCTGCTAATGAAGTGCGAGGAAGTCCAGAAGAGGGTTTTTACTTTATTATAATGTTATATGCACATGATGGAGCAGATGAATATTGGCACAAGAACTCGTGAGGTAGTGGATGAGGCCAACAAATTTAAATATCTGTTTTTGCCCTGGGAGCTAGCATAGAAGGGTTCCGTGCAATGAGAAAAGTCCTAATTGTGGATGGAACAAACCTCAAGAATGTTTATGGTAGGGTTATCCTTCTTGTGACTACTCAGGATCCCGATCATCACCACCACTCAATTGCGTTTGGTGTAGCAGATGATGAGATTGATGAAAGCTGGATATGGTTTATGGAATAGTTGAAAGCAGTGATACCCCATGTCCCGGGGATTGGTGTTTCTTCAGATATAAATAAAAGCTTGATCAAGTCAATACGTTTAGTGTTCCCTGAGGCCGAACATGGTATTGTATATGCCATTTGTCTTAAAATGTTAAAGTCCACGTTCATAAAAACAAAGATACTTGTGTATTTAAGTTTAGAGAGTACGCACACGCTTATACAAAGGCTGAGTTTCAGTACCTTTATCGAGCTTTTTGCAGAAGTGTCCTAGTGGCAGCGGTCTATCATGACAAAAGAGTTGAAGAGAATAAATGAGCTAGATGTTACTTTGGAGGAGATAGGTACAATGTTGATACCACAAGTTCAGTAGAATCTTTTAATGGTCGTACTATGGAAGCGAGAAAGTACGCTTTAATGGCTGAATGGCTTAAGAAGCATAGGAAGGAGGTAGCTGAAATACCATACAAACTGAAGCTTGTGCCTGTTGTGGGAAACTAAATGGTCTAAAAGATGTGTTGAAGCAAGGTTTCTCACAGTTGACGAGTTAAACAGCTTCCATCTTGAGAACATTGTGCATGGTATTGACGGAAAGGTTTATACCGTTGATATAGCTAGGAATACTTGCAGTTATGAGCAATTTGATAAAGACAAATACCCTTGTGTGCATGGAGTAGATGCTGCCACATTCATGACTGTGGTAGTGGGAAGGGAACTCCATCTCTCTTAGTTATTGTTCAAAATACTATTTAGTGGAGCAATGGGCTTTGGCTTATCACAAGAAATATATCATGTTCTTCATATGTCTGATTGGGTTATACCAAAAGATGTTAAGAGTAAAGAAAATATTTCCTTCACAAACAGATTTCCATCAGTTGGAGAATCCCGTGGAAGAGAAAAAAGAGTCAGAGGGGGAGCTAGAGTCAGAGCCAGAGGAGGAGGTATGGCATCTTATTTTGAATGTGGAAGTGGTTTAGGTTCGGGTACTACCTAGAACTACCATGTGTAATATTGACTACTAGGATTACTGCTTTAACTAGTGTAATATGTATGGTCTACCGGTCTTATTAAGTGTAATATGGACTACTAGGAATATTAGTTTTATTATGTGTAATATAGACTACTGGTTTTATTATGTGTGATTTGGAACCGATATATATATATATATAGACTATTTTTGATGATTATTTTCAATTCGTAGACTATGTATATGATAAATATGTAGACTTAAAAGATTTTGATGATTAGTTTCAGTAGTTTAAAAAAAGCTTATCAGTTTCCCAAAAAACTTTCATTGTTAGTGTGTAAATGGTTAGCGTATAGTTAGGAGAATCTAATAAAATATGTATTCCTTGGAAATAGTTTAATGTAAATATCTTCTTTAACGATGATAATTTTTATATGACAGCTGCACGTTTTATATGTGAATTTTGTTAAATTGTTTTTCCAATCTATTACTTTAGTATTGTATATATTTTAGCGCTTTACATGTGTTAACCGTTTTTGGTATATTTTTATAGTGTTATTGGGCGTAATAAACCCAGTAAATCCAGTTATCCAACTAACTCATTTTTGGGCATAGTACACCTGCAAATCTAGTTTTTGAAACTTATCTTTTGTAACACACCAAATTTCTAAACATTCGAAAGCATTTTCTACCAAGTGTAACCTTTTTAGATGTGCCTCTCTCATCGTTTTGCCATACATCATTATCTTCTGCTTACACCTATGCTTGGTCCCAGGACTCGTTGCTTCCTTGGTCCCATCCATCGTCTCCTCACTGTCCTTGTAAACGGCCATGACCCAACTTTGCTTTTCTTCCTCAGTATATTTCTCGGCATTTTTTCCTCAACAACTTCCCTAGCCTGTTCCAAACAACTTTCGTAGACTCTTCCTCTTTTTCTCTTCTTCCACAACTTCTCATTGGATTTTTTCCTCTATTTCCACAAAAATTTCCTCACCTTTTTCAGGTTCTTCCTCCACAGTTTTCGCAGCTTTCTCTGTTTCCACCGCTGGTGGTGTTAGCCACTTCTATGGATTATCAGTCTTTCTGTTTCTGCATGTCTTAAGCATATCACGTGGTGGTGTAAGTACTAGTATCCTCGCGGACATTGCCTTAGTCCATCAGTTAGTGTGACCTTTTTAGATGTGCCTCTCTTCATCGGTTTGCCATACATCATTATCTTCTGCTTACACATATGTTTTATCCCAGGCCTTGCTGCTTCCTTGGTCCCATCCATCGTCTCCTCACTGTCCTTGTAAACGGTCATGACCCACCTTTGCTTTTCTTGCTCAGTATATTTCTCAGACTTTTCCTCAACAACTTTCTCAGACTCTTCCTCGTTTTCTCTTCTTCCACAACTTTTCACTGGTTTTTCCTCTATTTCCACAAATATCTCCTCACCTTTTCCAGGTTTCTTCTTGCACATTTTTTCCTCCTTTATCTGTTTCCACCGCTGGTTGGCGTTATCCACTTCTATGGATTATCACTCTTTCTCTTTCTGCATGTCTTAAGCATATCACGTGGTGGTGTAAGTATTGGTATCCTCGCGGACATTGCCTTAGTCCTACCACGTGGTGGTGTAGGAGTTCAATCGATTTTATCTGTCTGATCCTCGGGTTCTTTCTTAGCCTCTTTCTCTAGTTAGTCAGAGTCCTCAAGTTCTTCTCCAACCTCTTTCCCTTCATTGATCTTTGCCTCAACCAGAGCTTCATTGATCTCTACCTCAACCTGAGCCTCATTGATCACTGCCTCAACTTGAGCCTCAACCTCTTCTTTGATCTGCTTTCCCTTCAGCCCCAGTTTCCTCCACGTTTTTCTTCAACTTTCTCATCAACCTCTTCTTCTTCTCCAAATCTTCATCATTGTCATATTCTGAAAGAATTCTCCTCCATTTCTGCATGCCCCTCTACTCTCCTCTTCTCAGCCTCTTGCTCAATATTGTCAGTGCTCTCATTGTCTTCATCAACCTCTTGATTATCATTCTCATTGTCCTTCGCTTCATTTCTACCATAATCCATATCATCCCACCCTCGAAAATCCAAGTCTTCAACATGATTCTTCTCCTCATTTACCTTACTCTCAATAGAAGTTACCTTTCCTTCTATTTTTCAAGTCTTTTTTCTCAAAAGTCGCTGGTTCTTTTCAATTTCACTTATCCTCAAGTAAACATACCCCAAATTTTTCTCCACTATTAAGTTCAGTCCAGAAAATCTTCTT
This sequence comes from Moricandia arvensis, assembly GCA_905132765.1. NCBI lineage: Eukaryota > Viridiplantae > Streptophyta > Magnoliopsida > Brassicales > Brassicaceae > Moricandia > Moricandia arvensis. The sequence goes on along the minus strand of CAJHQP010007509.1, from coordinate 17,638 downwards.
CCCATGAACTCCAAAATCCTCTCTTCCAGACCTTTCAAACTCAAATCTAAACAAGAATTAGAGGACGCTCCTTCTGCAAACGTCACCTTTTCTTTGTCTTGATTTTTTGGAAACACTCGTTCAGCAACATCTACCTCATATAGTTCTTTCCACCAAATAGTCCTTTGCATCACATTTAACCAGTAGTTCAAGTATCACTTGGGCTGCCCTCACGTTCATACTCTGTCTCTCATCAATACTATGAGCCAGCAAAATTTCCTCACCAACAGTTGGAATCAACACACTGTTAATAACCTGAAAATAAAACAATAAGAGTTAAATATTGTACTCTACAAGCTTCTACTATAACTATATACATGTAACTTGGTTTTTCCAAGCGCATCATATACGTCTTCCAAAGGATAACTCCTCAGACTGCTCTTTCTAAACTGGCTCTTGCACATCCTTGGACTGTCTCACTAGGGTCGTCTGATATTATCTAAACATTTTCCCTAGATCCAGAATACACTCAAAAGCCAGAACCTTGTAAATCCAGTGTTACATTGTCAGATTTTCAATTATATAACAACTAAAACTGTACTAAACTATATGTTTTACCTCTAAATGTCTCATGCAATTAACCCTTCGGAAGGTTCATCATCTGCTTAATCCCCATTATTGCATCCTCAAATGTTATACGACCCCAAGGAAATGATCTGCAAACTTTAAAATCTTCCACCATCCTTAATATGAAGAGGTCTAACGGTCCACTATCCTTTGGCTTTCCTCTAATAACCCGACCAAGGAAAAAAAAGAAAGCCATCTTCAATCTATCACTACACGGTTTCATAGAGACAACATCTTCTGCTCGAAATCATTGATGGTGATCTTGTTTTTATACTAGAAGTAATAATACACAAAATTATAGCTCCCGACCTTCAAATATATCTTCGGATACTCATGGCAGTCTAACCCAGAGATGAGGGCATGCTCCCTCAAAGAATAGCGGATGGGTACACCATTAACCGCAACCCATGCAACATCATCTTCTGGAGTACAAATGGTGCGCAAGAGTAACATCTACATCTCTTGGAGCTTCAGGTTTGGTTCGTCTGGGAAGAAATATCTAAACTGAGGATGGCTTGTGAACCATTCAACCTCAGGCTTAAGCTGCTTCTTGATGACATATACTGTCTTTGTCACATAGCTCTTGGTTTGTATCTTGCAAATCTTTGTGAACTAACTGCTTTTGAAGTAGAATTCAAGGGGTTGCATAGGTTGCCTTTCCTGTAATCAAAATACATATATACATGTTATTAATGCTAGTAGCATTAATTATGCGAGTAATACTAGTACTACTAGAAGTACTAGTAGTACTAGAAGTACTAGTACAACTAGAAGTACTAGTAATACTATAGGTACTAACAATGACAATGAATACAAAATACATAATATATACCTTAGACGATGAAGCAGACATGTCTTCACTATCAGACCCATTTGAGACTGAGAGCGATTCTACAATCAGTTCTCTCACTGGCTTACTCTTATTATGGACTACATGCTCTTTTGCATTTGAGACCGGTTTCGTGTTTTAGAAGATCGACGACGCGTTTTGGTTTCCCTTCATAACTTTCCTGTACAAGACATTACAAACACAACCACTGAATCACTCCAAATTCAAACCGCAGAACAACAACAAAACATCAATTAAGTTTCATCAACAACACAATTCATCTACATAAATCAATTTTACAAACAAGAATTTAATACAACTTATCCCTCAAATCGGAAACACAAAAAAATGCATTAGTATTTGGTGTCAAATTATTTCACTGTAACATATATCTAAATTTAAGATTTAACAAGTTTTTATTCAATTTCAAAGCCAATATTCGCTTTCTTCATACACATCCTAAGTTTTTCCCAAATTTTATTTTAAAATCTACTTACAAAATCGATCAAATAACGGCCAAATAAAGGGAAACTAATCACTTACCACAAGGACGAAGAAGGAGCCTTGATTTCGACTGAGAAGGAAAAAGAATCAAAGCAGTTGTCGACATTAGGGTTTTAGAGGGGTTAAAATCGCAAAGAGAGACAAAGAGAGAGTTGAGACACGAGAAATGAGAGGGAGAGATTGACGGATTCTTGATTTAGATGGACGACAAGCAAGGAACGAAGATGGAGACTATGGGTTTCAGTTTTGCAAGAGAGTGAGTCAAGAGACAGAGACGATAAATGAGAGAAAGCAGTGGAAGAGTTGAATTTTGGGTGGGTTGGATAACGACATCGTTTATATTTAATTTGGGTTAGATTTTAGGGTTGGATTTAGGTTGGTCAGATCTTTAGGTTGGGTCATGTAAATATTTGATTTCTCTAAGGATAATTTGTCTTTAGCAATTTTTTCCATTTAAAAAAGAAATCAATATATATATAAAAGTGTTTTCTCTCTCCTGCCATTGCCACGTCATCAATATGGGCTCTTTGGTCGTGACACATGTCTTGGACAACTAAACTTTGTGTTTCATTAAACTTTGTTTCCAATTGAATCGGGCTTCATCTAATCTTTTGGGTCTTATGTTATGTTCAATTGATCAACCCACTAGAGACCAACTCTACTCCTCGCAGCATGTCTTCTATTAGGAATTAGGGTTCTTCACAAAATTCACTCTCATCCGTTATGGAGACTGACTTGGTTAACTCGGCATGACGATTCAGTTCATTGAGGATCCCATCACGTCCGTTCGCTTTCTGTATGTCGAGTCAAAAGTATACCAACTACGAATCAATCACATTTCTTAACTTTTAATCCACGATCTCAACTTCAAAATGTGGTAATTTCTTGGAGGCGGTGTATCTTTGAGTATAAGAAGGTATGCTTTTATCCTCTGAAAACCATCTTCATATCTCTCTTAGTATGCTTATTCTCTTTGAAATGGCTAACTCGAAAGTGTTTTTTTTTCAACTTGTAGTCCGGCATGTGTTCATTGTTGAGGCTAGATTGCTTTGTTTCTTGGAAGCCATGAAGGTTAGGCGCAGTGAGGAACTTATGTGGGTTGATATGCTCACCGTGTTATTTGATCTCAACTTATCTAAACCGCCAACAGAGTTGCTGGTGGGTTTTGTGAGATAAATAACTTGATCGAGCTCTGTTCGTGACGATTCATTTGTTGGTCACTTGATCGAGCTCCATTCGTGACGTTTCATCTGTTGAAAACGGTTAGTCTTTATATAAAGATTTATGAGATCATTTCGAATACATTTGTTGATTTACCTATAAGAATTTTTAGATTCAAGTAAGAGCTGAAGGAACCAAGCTCGAACAATGTTGACTACTTTCTGCCACAACAGCTACAGGTACATATGCAATGGACGAATCTCCCAAGCATGTTCAAATGAGATCTTTTTAGGAAGCCTTCTCACCATCTTCTTAAATCTAGCCATCTGCTCTGCACTAATGGGATCCATCAGATGTTTAGGTGGAATTGGATAAGGATCCTTAGGAAAATAGACTCGAGATGGTGGAGTCTCAGCAGGTTCGTTAGGAGCAGTCACTTTAAAGCTAGCAGAGTGTTATGTTCTCTCTTTTGCGCGTAAAGCAGTCTAAGCAAACAATTGTTCTATTGCATTATAGTTCTCAGCCCTAGGGTTTTTATCTATTTTTCCAGGGAGCGTCCCTTGCTTCCTCTTGATACTCTCACCTGTTTGAGCAATCTGAACATCCATCTTTCTTATGTGACCCGCAACATCATCATACTTGGAGTTTAGGTCAGTGAACATGTTGTCCATCCTGGTGTTGATGTTCGCGGTGACTTGATTCAATACCTTGTCTGAATCTGCTGACCTTGCAACAGTTGTTCCATCATCATACCCAGACCTTTCAGCTCATCTTGTGTACTGCTCGCGGAAGCTGGAGCAACTTGCTGATTGCTCTATGTATTCTGTTGGTTCTTGTTCTAATTTGGAAATGATTCTCAGCTTGACTGGAGATGAAGGTTTTACATTGGAAATTATGGGGAAAAACCTCTTTGTTGATTAGCACCTTGTTCTTGGTTGCTTTGCGCTTGATCTGCAGGATTCTCTACATTGTTGTTCCAGTAAGAGAACAGGTTAGAGCTGTTCTTGTAGTTGGGGTCTTGTAGTAGTTCCAGTTTGAACATACCTTTGACCGTTGATGTAGAGTAATTCATGGTGATCCTCTCCTTTCTTTCCACTGTTTGTGGCTAGATCATGGGTATTGCTCGGGTGTAGCTTTCTCCATGAACAAGACTTGCCCTTCTTTACTTTGAGGAGCAGGTTGACCTTGGCGGTTAGATCATCCTACCATTGGGTATCAATCCTACTGAATTTGGAGTGATCAGTCTTTGGCTTCTTGTTCGCTGAGCTAGCAGCCGTGTTCTCTATCAGCTCGAATGCTCCATCAGTAGTTTGAGTCATGAAATGTCCCTCGCTTACAGAGTTTAGAGCATTACGGAACTCCCAATCCACACCATCATATAAGATTCCCAAAATGTGATTATTATCAAATCCGTGATGAGGATACTCTCTCAGGGTTTCATTAAACCGCTCCCATGCTTCATTAAATGGTTCATTAACATGTTGCTTGAAAGAGGAGAACTTATTCCTAAGAGCAGTTGTTTTTGCCTTCGGGTAGAAGGCTCAAGAAGGCTTCTCTGACTTGTTCCCATGTAGTGAGAGAGCCAGTAGGAAGTGACTTCAGCAATCTTGAAGATTTTTCAGCTAGAGAGAACATGAACATCATGCATTTGACAAAATCAGGTGACACTCCATTGGAGCGAGTCATGGCACAGATTTCTTCGAAAGCTTCAATGTGCTCCATTGGTATCTCAGATGGTAACCCATGGAACATTTTTCTTTGTACCAGGTTGATTGATATACTATGGATTTTACCTATAATATAATAATATATTTCAAGTCTTTTATATGCATTTGACATTGTTTTAGAGCATTTATAGCTCTAGGTACTTATTGGAAGCAATTTGAGTTTTTGGACTATTTTGGAGCAATTGGGACTGCTCAGCAAAAACTCAGAGTCGGATCCAGATTTATGAATGGACCGTCGATCGATGTTACACACCCGTGAGTCGATCGACGATGAAGTTGGCAGAAAGATTGGGAAACTACAAATTTTACCCAGAAGTCTCATTAATTGCAAGACAAGTCTCTGGCCGAATTTAGACTATTTATTAGGTTTTTCTGTCTTTGTTAAACCCTAGGCTTATCATTCTGAAACAAAACAGCCACAAAAGTTACACAAGAGTTTTTAGAGTTGGAACAAAATGCTACATCTATTGGAGAGAAAGATTTTGTCATCATTACAGAGAAGATCTTGAACTCCTTATCTTTTTACTCATTCTATTCTATGCAATTTATTTATAATTTAATGATGTTCTTTATTGTTATGTCTGAGTAATTCTCTATTAGATTTAGGGTTATTCAATGGTAGTAATGTACAGGTGATTTTATTGAATTGTTAAGGTAATCTTCTTGGTTCTTTGTTTAAGTTGCACTTAATGGTAAGTAGAATTTGATCACTTTAATATTAGAAATTAGGGTTCTATAGCGCAAGCGAGAGCATGGTTATAATCTGGAATCTATCTTAAACAATATAAATAACTAGTAACAAACAAGAGTTGAATTAGAAGTTTAGAGAATATATTAAAACCATGAAATTAGTAGTGTTTAGAATGAGCATCGATCGACGCCATCGTATTGCTATCGACCGACGCTCAACCGAGATGCGCGAGAGTGATCTCCTAAACTTTAAGGTTTAAATTCAGAACGATACTTAATAAAACCCTAGCAATCTATTAAATTGCATTACTAAATCTACCTGAGAATTTCCCCTGAGTCCAGTGCCCTAAATTAATCTTCACAAACCAAATTAATCTTAAAGATCATTTTTATTGTTATTGTTATAATTCATCTAGCCTTAATTCGAAGATAATAAATTAATTGTGAAATCTTAGAGTCTCTGTGGATTCGATCCCTAAGTACAACATTGAACCTCTTATTTGAGAGAGTAAAATGGGAATATAGGGTTAATTTGAAAGTGAAATAAAACCCCACATCAAATTTGGCGCCGTTTCCGGGGACTCTTTCTTATTGCCATTTGATTTCATTTAGAATATTCTCAAGATTTCTACTCTAATTTTTGCTAAATTATTCTTTCTCTAAACCTTATGACACATGTACTTAAAGGAGAGAATATGGATTCTGGACAACAACCATCGATCGACGAAGACCATCAGGAATCGATCGACGTTAGTCCACTGCTGTCAGGCGATACTCTTTTGTTACCATCGATCGATATGATCAGCCGGAAGCAGGTAAGTACGCCTTTACTGACTCTGATAATGAGAAAGAAGTCTTAATAGAACCAATGAGTAATAAAATAAACGAAGCAAGCCAACTAATTTATTATCAGAAAGCTGCAATTCCTAATCAAATCAGTAAATCTCCTAAGAATGAGATAAAGCTTGAATTGCCGATGCTCGAATACCTAAATCCCAGCAGAACTTATTCGAATAGATCTGTGATTCGATTATCCGATAACCATCCTGGAAGCTCTGAACTTGATATTGATTTCCTAATTGTGGCGCAAAAAAATCAGTTCAGTGGCTCTCCTACTGAACACCCGAATGATCACACCGAGATGCTAGAAGACATGGTGAACGACGATTTCCATCGCTGCAAAATCTTTCCTTTTTCCCTAGAAGGTGGCTGAACCAGCTACCACCAGGATCCCTGACTTGTTAGGAAGACATTCGAAGCGCTTTCATAAATCACTTCTTGACGAGGAAAGATATTGGGAAGCAAGAAGAGAAATATCCACTTTCGTTCAAGGTAGTCGCGAATCTTTTAGAAACTCCTGGAATAGTTTAAGAGCTACCAGCTTTCGTGTCCGCACCAAGGATTCTCAGAACCCCAACTAATCAATACTTTCTATAGAGGACTCAACCTAGACTATCAAACCATCCTTGATAAAGACAACGACAGGAACTTCGGTACCCGAATCCCTACAAGCGCTAAAAGGATTAATAGAAAACATAGCTTTTGGTCGAGCTTTCGAAAAAAGAGACAGCGAAAGGAGGGAACCACCATTATTCACAGAAGAGGAGCACTCGATCCGAGTTAGAGAAACTCTGGCATCAGTTGAAGCCCTTCTGGACGGAAATGACTTATCCCGATATTATGGTGAGAGCAACGCTGCCCATTCCAACTTTGGAAAACGAGTTGAATTCTATGACGTGATGAACCAGCACAATCAATGATTTAGGAAAGACGCATACGATTCCAAAACACCTGTGACACCTTTGTGAACAGATACGAAAAAGGTTCAAAGTCAAAAATGAACAAAGTCTTCACAGGAAACCGTAAAATAGTCACTGACCTCAATAAGAAGTTAGATCTTATATACTTAGAAATGACAGAAAAATTTGAAACTCTGAGCGAATACATTAGGAGAATCGACAACCAAGTGGCGAGTAATGTTATTTCCATCAGAAGAGATGACAGATTCTTACCTGGTAAAATAGACGTTAACCCCAGGAAACAATGCAATGTCGTAGCTTTAAGAAGCGGTCGGCAACTCACCCCTAGCATTAAAGAAAACGAAAATGAAAATTCATATTCCATCCCGCTCGAAATGTACGAGACGAACCCCGATATCCTCCATGAACCCGATTTCCTAGAAAAAAATGACGATCTTGAGAAGTTAATTGTTGAACCTAAGGGAAAAATCACAAACATAGGAGACATCGATCGACAACCTTTACCGGACATCAATCGACGCACTGAACCTATGATCGCTCTATGTTCGGATCATAGAGTCGATCGACGCCCTGAACCAGAACCAACCGAACCGGTTAGGACTAAAATCTACGATGCCAACACTCCCTTTCGTCCGAAAATGCTAAGAAGAAAAGAAACAGCTAGACAAAGCAATATGCAGAAAGCGTTTGAAAAAATAAACATTGAGATTCCACTAAGTGATGCCATTCATATCTCGGCCGCCATCAAGCAGTACGTTAAAGATGCAGCTTTGCGAGGATTCCATGAATTGGAACACTATATGATGATGGTATCCGAAGATGTGAGTGAAATCATTAGAGGAAAAACTCCAGTTAAACTTCCTGATCCCGGTAGTTTTGTTTTAGATTGCACTATTAGCATGAGTGATTTCAAAAATCCCTCTGTGATTTAGGCTATAGTGTAAACCTGATGCCTTACTCCGTCGCAGTCACTCTCGGCCTAACACAATTTACCCTACCAGGATCACTCTCGTTTTAGCTGACGGATCCACTAGAATCCTGCAGGGTATACTTGAGGACGTTCCTGTACGCGTTAATAACTGCGATATACCTGTAGATTTCATAGTGCTTAAATATGAGCGAGAATCTCGAAATCCGATTATCTTAGGAAGACATTTCTTGGCAACCGCCGGAGTTCCTGTACGCGTTAATAACTGCGATATACCTGCAGATTTCATAGTGCTTAAATATGAGCGAGAACCTCGAAATCCAATTATCTTAGGAAGACATTTCTTGGCAACCGCCGGAGCGATCATCAATGCCAGAGGAGGACATATATGCCTCAACATCGGGAAGATACCAATGATTTTTGACATGGAAAAGATAATAAATCAACCTTTGATCGACGGTCAAACTTACCATATCGATCATCTTCCTAATCTAGTAGAAGAATCATTCATAGATATGTGCTCGAACAAACCTTTAGAGAAAGCAAGCAAATCCTTTGAAGGTGGCATCCCTACGTTAGAAGATCACACTAGAGAGTACACAAGGTTGATGGATGCCACATAAGGAATTTTCAACATTGAAATCGAAAATCTCGATCTGTCGACACCCGTCGATCAACATCCCGACATCCCCATTGATCGACAGTGTATTGCAACCGACGATTGGAGCAAAGCTAAAGCACCTAAAATCGAACTTAAACCACTTCCAACTGGCCTTAAATATGTTTTTCTTTATGACAACTCATACCCTATCATAATTAATGTCGATTTGAGTAGCGAAGAACAAACACTATTGCTTAATAAACTGCAAAAGCACCGCAAAGCTCTCGGATATTCGCTAGATGACATACCGGGAATTTCTCCTGATTTATGTATGCATAGGATACACCTTGATGATGAATCAAAATCATCCATCGAGCATCAGAGGAGATTGAACACTAACCTGAAGGAAGTAGTTAAGAAGGAAATCATGAAACTCTTAGAGTCAGGCGTCATTTACCCGATCTCATACAGCAACTAGGTCAGTCCTGTTCATGTTGTCCCGAATAAAGGAGGAATTACAGTAGCAAGAATGATAAAGATGAATTGATCCCCACTAGAACTGTCACCGGACATAGAATGTGAATCGATTATAGGAAATTAAATACTAACACACGAAAAGATCATTTTCCCTTGTCCTTTATCGATCAGATGTTAGAAAGGATCACGAGCCACGAATCCTATTGCTTTCTTGATAGATATTCCGGATTCTTCCGGATCCCTATACATTTGGATGACCAAGAAAAGACAACCTTTACATGTCCCTATGGACCGTTCGCATATCGCAGGATGCCTTTCGGACTCTGTAACGCCCCTGTGACCTTCCAAAGATGCATGATGTCGATATTTACCGATATGATCGAAGACTTCATTGACGATTTCTCGGTATATGGTCCAAATTTCAAGACTTGTCTCGATAACCTATGTAAGGTATTAGCTCGATGCGAAGAGAAAAATCTGGTTTTGAACTGGAAAAATGCCATTTTATGGTTAACAGCGGAATTGTCTTGGGACACAAGGTCTCAGCAGCTGGAATTGAGGTGGACAGGGCAAAGATTGACGTAATTACTGGACTGCCGCCACCCACTAATGTCAAAAACATTAGAAGTTTCCTAGGACATGCTGGATTCTATAGACGATTCATAAAAGATTTTAGCAAAATTGCTATAGCCCTTACTGCACTTCTTGCAAAGAAGTGAAATTTGATTTTACACCTGAATGTCTCAAAGCCTTTAAAGAAATCATATCAACACTCATGTCTGCCCCTATTGTCTAAGCACCGGATTAGAATTTACCTTTTGAGATTATGTGCGACGCCAGCGACTTCGCTGTAGGCAATGTGCTTGGGCAGAAAAAAGACAAAAATTTGCATGCTATATAGTACGCTAGTAGGATCGTCGATGATGCGCAACGCAATTATGCGACGACAGAAAATGAGTTACTAGCTATAGTTTTCGCCTTCGAAAAATTTTGTTCCTATCTAGTCGGTTCAAAAGTAGTTTTTCACACCGACTACACCGCATTAAAATATTTAATGAACAAAAAAGACACTAAGCCGAGGCTTTTACAGTGGATTCTAGTTCTCCAAGAATTTGATATAGAAGTAAAAGACAAGAAAGGAGTAGAAAACGGAGCTGCAGATCACTTGTCACGAATAAGAGTAGATGACGACATCCCTATAGACGATTTCTTACCCACAGAGAATGTCTACTTAGCATAATCAACTTTCGTCGGCAAGGTTTGTTCGTCACATGAACTAGAATCGATCGACACTATGCTACGCTCATCGAACGACAACATCCGTCGAAATTCGATCGATGTTATCCATACACCGTCGACCGACGATGCCTTCGAGAAATTCAATGAAATAATCATCCCTATCGATATCAACTTCAGATGTAATCTTTCAATTCTCAATAACGATTCTCCGGAGGTAGAAGTTTAAGTCGGGGGGTGTGTGCACTGAACACCACCGAGAGACCTTGGTAGGCAGATATAGTAAACTATCTTGTGGCTGAAGCAAACCCGAACTCTTTAAAGGATATAAAAGAAATTTTTGAGAAAAATCCGGAGATACCACTTGGGATGAACCATATCTATACAAACACTGCTCTGGCGGCATATATAGACGATTTGTAGCCGAAAGCAAAACTCCAGAAATTCTATACCATTGTCACAGATCCGATTACGCCAGACATTTCGCTAGTTTTAAGACAGTGTCAAAAATCCTACAAGCAGGCTTTTGGTGGCCCACTATGTTTCGAGATGCTCAAGCCTACGTAGCGAAATGCGACCCCTACCAAAGAAGAGGAAAAATCAGCAAGAGAAACGAGATGGAACAAAATTTCATACTTTGACTTGAAGTTTTTGATTGATGGGGCATAGATTTCATGGGCCATTTTCCTTCTTCACACAGAAACAAATGCATATTGGTCGCTGTAGACTATGTTTCTAAATGGGTGGAATCGATAGCAACTCCAAAAAACGATATTGCCGTAGTTGTTAAACTCTTTAAGAGTATTATCTTTCCCAGATTTGGAGTCCCGTGAATTGTAATAAGCGATGGAGGTACCCACTTCATTAACAAAGTGTTCGAAACACTGCTTAAGAAACATGGAGTCCACCATCGAGTAGCTACACCCTATCACCCTCAGACCAGCGGAAAAGTAGAAGTATCCAACCGTCAGATCAAAGAAATCCTAGAAAAGACGGTAGGATCAACCCGTAAAGATTGATCTTTAAAGTTAGATGATGCACTTTGAGCATACCGAACAGAGTTTAAAACTCCATTAGGAACTACCCTATTCCACTTAATATATGGAAAATTATGCCATCTCCTTTTAGAGCTAGCGCATAAAGCCGAATGGGCCATACAAAAAACTTTGATGCTAAATCTGCAGCAAATAAGAGATTTGTTCAGCTAAATGAGCTCGACGAAATTCGATATCACGCTTACGAGAACTCGAAATTGTACAAGGAGAGAACTAAAGTCTATCACGAAATAAAATTTATTTCACATCATTTCGAACCAAACGATCAAGTTCTCTTGTACAACTCTCGGCTAACCCTATTTCCTGGAAAATTAAGTTCTCGTTGGTCTGGACCCTTCACCATCTAAGAAGTTACCCCTCATGGGACACTTGTCCTCTTTAATCCTAAGGGAAAAGATTTCATGGTGAATGGGCAGCGAGTGAAACACTATTGTACTAGAGCTGAAATTCCGCATACTCGGACCACGCGTCTAGAGATGCCTGATCCCGTATGATGAGCCCATTCCCCATCAAGCTAACGACTTTAAACAAGCGCTGAGTGGAAGGCAACCCACTAATTTACTAATATATTAATATTTATATATATAATGATAAAAATACAAAAACCAAAAGAAAAATTTATATATTAGCAGTAATACTTTAATAATTAACAAATATTTAATAATTACTTATTATTTATGCAATTATAAAAATCTCAACTAAATAAGGAGTCACCGACCAGACCATCGATCGATGCCCCTATGTTGCCATCGATCGATGCCCCTATGTTTCCATCGATCGACGGTCGTGCGTTGGGTAGGTTAACTCGACACGATCCCAATTCATAAAACACTTCTCCCCAAACCGTTAAGACACATACGACTTATACACCCGTTTTCTCTCTAAATTTTTGGCCGATTTTGCTGGTTTTTGAGCCTAAGCCACACGATTTCTACACTCCCTACCTATTAAACTTGTTATATCGTTCAATCTTCAAGGTACGTTCTCCACATCTCTTAGTTTAGGGAACTTTTTAGGTTTTGAAGAAAAATTGAATTTTGGTGGTTTTAGTCGGAATCTAGAACGATTTAGGGTGCTGGAGTACTATTAGGGACTATCCATCGTTTTTATACATGATTTGCACGATTTGAGTTGATTATTTTGGATCTTGTGAACTCTGATCCGCGACACAGCGTCGCTCGATGCCCATGTGTCGACGTGGATCGATGGCCATTAGGTTATGTCGATCGATGATCATGCGGTACCATCGATCGACGGCTGCTCCTTTAATTTCAACATCGATTCTAATTTGTGTTTTGTTTCGTTATATGCAGATGAACGAGCGAAGGACTAAAGCACGCTACGAGGTCGGTGGTCCCAGCAATCCACCACGGGGTCCTCCATGCCAAGAACCTTGGCCTAAGGAAGAAGAGGCTCTCCTTGTGACATTCGAGGACTATCAACATCCTCGAAGAGCTGTGGCATCAAGGGAATGCCACACACCGTAGGCTTAGTGAGGAGTGGGACGACTTCGACAGTCTCTATTACAACTCCTGGCAAGGCGTGACCATCGAGCCAACCAAGTTTGCTGACAAGCGAACCCTGAAGAAATTAGGGCTCTACACCGACTTCAAACAGATGGTGAAGGAGCTAGGATTAGGCACCATGGCTACTAAGCCATATCCTCTCTACCCAGACCTGGTGAGGCAGTGCATCTCCACAGCTCAGGTGCTCTACAAGAGCCCCAGGGCGAAGGTGGCACATGAGGCTACCTGACCTTCTTCATCAGAGGCATTCGGTACAAGATCCTTATCCTGCAGCTGTGCGAGATCTACGGTTTTGACATTGGTACAGTGCCTGTGCGGTTACTCCTTTTCCTGGTTTGCCTACTTTCTGTGGCCTCATTGGTAAATGCCATTTTGACTCGGGCTCAGCTACTCAGACGGGACGTCGGTCACCCCACCCTACGCTACTTTCTGAAGGTCTTTGCCAACACCCTGTTGTGAAAGATGGAACCCAACAAGGTTCGGGTTCATGAGCTGACACTTTCATACTATTCTGTCAGAGAATTAGTTGGGCTAGATGACGAGTTCTTTGTTCCACCAGAGACCAATCAGCAGGTGAACATGGGGGCAATATTTATTGAGCACATGGCGTCCCTGAAGGACAAACCCTTCCACGGTTCAGGCGCGAAGAGGGAGACGATAAGGAGCCTCTTGACACCAATCTTCACTTTTCTTAACATCAGTCCTTGAGGGACCTTCGGTGGAGAGAGGACTGCGCTTCATGGATGAGGGTCACTGATTAATGCGTTTTATCACATGCCAATTAACCTAATGGGCACGCTACCACAGTCGAATGGTATATCGATGCAGCACTTTAGGATCGAATCCACAAGGAATAGTGATCTATAACACTAAGAATACACAAACTTTCTTAATCTAAGCAAATAAAAGATGGATGATTGGTAACAAACTAAATCCTAGAAATATAAACAAAGTGCTCTCAAATCCAATCAAGAAATAAGTGCCAGAAATAATCTCTCAATCAAATATTAAGGATGATCCATGGGCAAAGATAATCGATATAAGGTGATCAAGGTTCAATCTAGGATGTTCAAACAAAACAATCAACAAGTCTATAGGTCTAGAACATAAAATATATTAATCCACTGTCGTGACAATAATCCCTATGCTAATCAAGCATTAAAAGTCAACTGTCGTTGGCCTAACACAATCAAACATGCATAAATCAAAACTCTACTAACCATTTAACATCTCTAACATCAATTGTCATTGGCTAGACATGTAAAAGACAATATTAGGTTTGTTCAAGCATTTCATCGAACACCTTTCGGGCATGAAATTACTTAACTCTAAATTAACTTGATCAAGGCTAATCTAGCATTAAGAACACCTAATAAGCATAAAACAATGTTAATCAAGCAAGAACATCCTAAATATCCACTTAATCACCCTAATCTACTTAACCCATGAATCACAAGTTCACTACTCAATAAATTCCATGAGAAAACTATAAAAGAATCAAGGATCCAAGATGAAACACTTCTTTAAATGATAAAGTTAAATGATAAAAAGTTCAAGCTTTAACAATTTTAGAACAAAGTTCTTGGAGAGAAAATGAGACCTCTAGGGTTTTTGGAGTCTAATTATATTTATAGGTCTTTAAAGCAAACGCCAAATGCGGATCTCCAAACGCAACTTTTTGACCGCAAACACCAAATGCTGTGATTCCAGACGTAATTTTACTTGTCTTTTCGTGTAGCGACCACCACATCCCGCTATGGTTGGTCGCTACAACTCCCGGTCTTGCACTTAGCGACGTGCCTTCGTCGCTACCGTAAAGCCGCTACATGCTTTAGGATCCGAGCTCTGGTTCTTCTTCTTCGTCAAGCTTCACGTGCCTTGTCTTGCTCGTAGTCTGTCTCACCTCCGCCTTGGTTCTTCTTCATCTGCGTCGTGCTCGTCACTCTGAGCCACCGCGCTTCCTCGACGGCGTCAAAAAACGATGCCAGCTCCTCCGTCTCCACCGGTTTGCTCAACCACAAGATCTCTCCTCTAGGCCGTCTCAGTTCCGTGCTAAGCCCACCGTGGCTGTGCTCTTCGATCCGCCTCTGCAACTCTGGTCATCATCTCCACTGCGGAAATCTTCGGTACGCGTCATGAGATTCACCGTCGTGTTCTGGGTCGAGCCCGTGCTCCTCCGTCATCGGAATCGATGGAGCTTCAGTCGCAGGTGAAAGCTCGAGGAGCAGCAATGGTGGATTTATCCCTTTTTGCATCTCTGATCCTCATACTTTTGGCTAATTACGCTTTGATCCCAAAACTATCAGATGTTCAGAAACTTCCTCGCGTATCAACCCCAAAGTTTCAATTGTACAATTTAGCCCTGGCGAATATACCAAATTTGCAACCTTAGTCCCTTGTCTCTTTTTAACATCATATTTTAACCCGAGACTTCCATAATGTGCACTTTAACCCTTGATTTTCGCCTTAACTTCCAATTATGCATTCATAACCCTGCAAATGTAATTATGTATGCAAATGCAATATAATGACCTAAATGCAACCTTAATGATCATAATAACCTAAAATCTGAATCTAAAACTTATCAAATCTATGGATATCAACTCCTCAAACTTGCTCTTTACTTGTGCCACAAGTAAACTTTCAATAACAAAATGAAGAAATGTTTAAAATGGGAGCTTATAACTAAAAGAAACACTTTTAGCATTCAAGATGACATCCTAAAAGAAACATAGCAAGTAGCATGAACAATCTTTCCTATTACACTCTAGCTTTTCAAGGCCTATCTAAACTCCAATATCTTTACTCAAGTCATTCACTCATCAATCAGCAAGTCTTCAACCAACTCTCACATTATTAACAAGCAAATAAGGTGAATTCTTGCAAATGAGAACTTGATCTCAATCATTTGGTTTTGTGAGTGAAAATGGTCTAATGTGAAAGAAGAGAAGGTTTCAAATACATCTTTTAAAGTGGTAATCACTCAAAATAGGAACTTGATCATTATGCAAAATTTATCTAAGATAAGGAGCAATTCATGCATACATAGATTGATTCCCATCAAACTACCCATTTCCTAGATGACTCCCAAGTTCTACTATTCTTTCTTCTCATCCCAAACTCAAAGATAACACTCATCTCATCACTCACCCAATGAACACTCTTTTCTTTTTCTTTGACTTAACCAACTAGAGACTTTTCATCATTAATAACATTTAGCTATAGCTCTTTTTTTTATCTTTCCCCACTTTTTTTTTTTGGAAGGCGGGGGGTTCTATTTGACACATCTAGAGGTTTTATTTTCTTATTTTCTTTTGTCCCTAGGGATTTCTTCTTATAGCACTCTCTTTGTTCATTCTTTCAACTCTTCTCTTTTCTCAAAACCAAGATCTTAAACTCAAAAGCACACAAACCCAACCACCATCCTAAATGCTAGCTCAAATGAGGTCTTAATGCTAGGCAAAAGATGAGAACAAACTTATGTCGCTCCCAATACTCTCAAGATTTTTGCACATGACAAGCTATCAATAAGAGGCCTCACACAAGTAAATCAATGGTGGTTTCAAAGAATGGTAAACTTTATGGGTATGGGAGTGCATTTGGGTAACAATAGGCTAATGACGTGGAATAAGATAACCCAAACTGTGTATGAGATCCATGACTAAAGTATGGCAGTGCCCATGTGCAAGAGAAATTAAGTTCATTATGCTCAAGTAGTTTGGAGTTGGTTTCAAGAAAAATTCAATATCAAGCTCACAATAAGTTTCAAGTAGAGTCTTCAAGGCTCGAAACATACAAAGCTTTTAAAAATATGTTTAAGCTACTTGATATTGTTTAGCTAGGGTATCATTGTTGTGTTTTAAACATGTGTTCTTTTCAGACAATTAAAATACAGCTCCCTATGCATATGAATGCAAACCTAAATGCTTCTAAGACTCAATCTTAAAGGATGCAAATGAAACAAAATATGAATCTAAATGCTTGTTTTGGGTTTTTTCGAAAATTTTCAAATTTTTAGGTTTTTTATGCAAATAAGTATGTACAATGCTATGCATGAGACTCATGACAAGTAACAAGACATATATGCCACTTAGAGCACCCTAATCTATTAACTCATGAATCACAAGTTCACTACTTGCAATAAATTCCATGAGAAACCTTAAACTATAAAGAGAATCAAGGATCCAAGATGAAACACTTCTTTAAATGATAAATAGTTAAATGCATAAAAAGTTCAACAGCTTTAAACAATTTTAGAAGCAAAGTTCTTGGAGAGAAAATGATGATCTCTAGGGTTTTGGAGTCTAGGATTATATTTATCAGATCTTTAAATCACAAATGCCAATGCACTGGTGTGTCTTCAGCAAACACACTAAAACTTTTTTGACTCGTGGAAACACAGCGTCGTTCGTGATTCTAAGACGTTAATTTTACTTGTGTCTTTTCGTGTGGGGGCGACCAACGACATCGCCTTGCTGATGGTTGTGGCGCTACATCTGCAGGGTAACCGGTTTGGAGGCCGACGATGCCGTCTTGTC
>CAJHQP010007508.1:0-31916 GCA_905132765.1 Moricandia arvensis | reverse complement strand
AGAGTTGGGAGGCAACACGTGCCTGATCAGGTCCAGAACTGATCAGAACAAGTTGAGAAGAGCAAATCAGGAACTAGTTGTGGTTAAAGAGAAGCCAAAACTGGAGGATGAGTATGGAGACCAATGCACACGACCACCTGACCAGAAGAAGATGACACTGAAAGTACATGGTCCCATGTCAATTATCAGGACACTTGTAGGATCATCCTGGTGTAAAGCAGTCAGCTTCAAACTCAACAAAGTGAAGGTATCATATGCCTTAGAAGTTACATGCATTGAGAAAAGTTCAAAGATGTTTCTGAGTCATGAAGAAGGATTGCAGAGCTTTGTGTTTGACCCTGGAGAGACTGGAAAAGTGATGATATTTCTTATTGTCAGGTCATACACTTTGGAGTTGAGTGATCAACGTTCTATCCTCATACAGAGCTTGGATTTGAGGACAAATCCTTTTAAAGGAAGAGGGGATGGTGCGATCCTATTCAGGCATAAACTCAATGGATTGAAAACAATGTATGGGTCAGCTATACCAGTGATCATGGTGCAGCTTAATGGACAATTTCAAGGTCTCATTGGAATGATCTATGAGGTTCTAGATAGAGAGAAGAGAAGATGTCTTGCTACAACAGAACGTGGAGGATCCAAATCTCATCAGGAGACACTCCAATACTCAGCTAAGGTCGTGGGTTATCATGAAGGAGGAGGGGAAGGCCAAGAAGAACCAGCTTGTTGGTTTAATGTGATTTCAATTTGTACTTAATTTGAACCAGCAAACCAAAGACAATTAGAATTAGGATTTTCGATTCAGAGTAGTAAACCAATTGCAATTGGGTTTAGGGTTAGGGTTAGACAAAACCAAAACCAACTTGGTTTAGGTTTAGGGTTTTATTTTATTCATTATAAGCAGTCTTTCACGTTTTGTAATCATTCAATCAAGCAATAAACTTTTTTTCTGTCGTTTCTTCTCTGAGGAGATCTGGTTACTTTGTTCTATAATGAACACTTTCCATTGTTAAGGAGGTTGATCTTCCGTGGAAATCATCCTAGACATCAAGCAGGACGCCCCTGTGTCTCAGGAGTAGCAAAACAGCTTCTGAGCAATCCATAGCTCTTTAGCAAAGTCCATCTTCATCATCTATCATACACCCACGCCCCCCTTCAAGTGATCCAGGGAGAGACAGCCATTCCAGGGATGGTGCGATCCTATTCAGGCATAAACTCAATGGATTGAAAACAATGTATGGGTCAGCTATACCAGTGATCATGGTGCAGCTTAATGGAGAATTTCAAGGTCTCATTGGAATGATCTATGAGGTTCTAGATAGAGAGAAGAGAAGATGTCTTGCTACAACAGAACGTGGAGGATCCAAATCTCATCAGGAGACACTCCAATACTCAGCTAAGGTCGTGGGTTATCATGAAGGAGGAGGGGAAGGCCAAGAAGAACCAGCTTGTTGGTTTAATGTGATTTCAATTTGTACTTAATTTGAACCAGCAAACCAAAGACAATTAGAATTAGGATTTTCGATTCAGAGTAGTAAACCAATTGCAATTGGGTTTAGGGTTAGGGTTAGACAAAACCAAAACCAACTTGGTCTAGGTTTAGGGTTTTATTTTATTCATTATAAGCAGTCTTTCACGTTTTGTAATCATTCAATCAAGCAATAAACTTTTTTTCTGTCGTTTCTTCTCTTAGGAGATCTGGTTACTTTGTTCTATAATGAACACTTTCCATTGTTAAGGAGGTTGATCTTCCGTGGAAATCATCCTAGACATCAAGCAGGACGCCCCTGTGTCTCAGGAGTAGCAAAACATCTTCTGAGCAATCCATAGCTCTTTAGCAAAGTCCATCTTCATCATCTATCATACACCCACGCCCCCCCCTTCAAGTGATCCAGGGAGAGACAGCCATTCCAGGGCCGTACCAAGTTCATCCTCTGTTCTTCTTCATTTCTCACTTTCTTTTCACAATATAAACGGAGTAAACTTGTTCCTTTCCGTGTTCAACTTACTCCAGTATCCAGAAACTCTTTTTCTTTTCTCTAAAACTCTTGGGTACATCCTATTACCCACTGGTCCATAGCTTTTCGAAATGGAGCAAAACAAGGCAGTGGTGATTCCAGTCACTCTAAAGGGGGTGAACTATCTACTCTGGTCAAGATTGATCAAGAATGCCCTTGGTGGAAGAGGCTTATGGTCCCATATCACTTCAGATGAGGCGCCAAAGCAAACCGTCCAAGGAGAAGATGGCAAGGAGATTGTGGTGGCAGATGAAGGCAAATGGAGTCAAGAGGACTTCATGGTGCTGAATATCATCCAGAGCTCACTTGATGGTCCTATAATGGAGGCTTACTCATACTGTGAAACCGCAAAGGAGTTGTGGGACACCCTTCAGAAGGTATATGGAAACACATCCAACCTCAGTAGGGTCTTTGAAGTGAAGAAGGCTATCAACTGCTTGAACCAGGAAGATAAGTCAAAGCATTTCTCATAGATGGTTACTGATGTTGGAAACACAGATTTGCAATGCTTTCCTAAGATACATGCTTCACAATCCAAGTGGCTAAATGATATATCAGGCATCATGAGTTCTAATGCACGAGCGTGAGGATGGCCTAATCTAGCATGCCAAGTAGTGCTATCACACGCAGAGGAGTTACTGGTCAAGCATAAATGAGAAGGAGAAGAGGGGTTAGAAGGCTTAGTCTTTTGTAGATGGTATAAACCATCTTGGCTGTTTCCTTCACCAATCACCTTCCCTGTCTTAAGGTCCTGAAACTCAACATCATTAGGTCTAAAAACTGTTAAAATAAAGAAGGGAATGACCAGAAGAAGAAGCTGGTTGATGATTTAAAGAGAGTTCATCAAGAGAAGCCAATTTGGTTCTGTCCGTACAGACTTGCTCCACAAGCAATCATCTTGACCTAACTTACCTTGAAAGGCAAGAAAAGAAGTGGGAAGGCTTAAGGGACGTTGCTAAGCTCTAGAAAACATAGGCTACTCAGTTTGAATTAGGCAGAGAAAGTCACATGGGTGCATAAGGAGTTGTAGCAGACCTGTCACTATCACCATGGAGACCACACCCTGCCTCCTGTCCCTTTCTTCTCTTCTGGACGAGCCAGACCTTAGCTGTATCCCCTTTGGCCTCTTTTCAATCTCTAAAGAATTATTTGTTTATGTTTTCATGTTTTAGTAATTGTTTAATCATGTGTATTGCCTATTTAAAGGCTTCTCCATCACTTGTAACATTTAACCTGAATCAATACAAGTTTCTCTCTCT
The DNA here is from genome assembly GCA_905132765.1 of Moricandia arvensis. Taxonomy (NCBI): domain Eukaryota; kingdom Viridiplantae; phylum Streptophyta; class Magnoliopsida; order Brassicales; family Brassicaceae; genus Moricandia; species Moricandia arvensis. The sequence goes on along the minus strand of CAJHQP010007508.1, from coordinate 28,639 downwards.
AAATTCGTGTGTCTCTCTCTCTTTCTTCTGTCTAAACAATATTCACAATGTGAGGAGTTAAGCATTATGGTTTAGAGGCTGCCTTACCTCTTTCTCTCTTAAGGCAGCCTAATACTTGTAAAACTCACTCTAAACTCTTCTCATTCTTCTTAAGTGAACAAACTGAAAGTGTTGTGTCACTTGTCAAGGATTAGATTTAAACTAGAGATTCTTTGCCACACATAACCAGTTTGCTGTCTAGGATCTTGGTTATAGTGTAGGCTGTGTAAGAGGATTCAACCACCAGTTGGTTGTCTCTTCCTTTGAATGGTGAGTTCCTGTTGTATTTTTGAAGAGGATTCAGTTACAAGTTAACTGAATACTCTCTTGACATGAGACAAACACTCATGAATTCCAACAAAAACCACCTGACAGTTCAGGTCAACCGTGGCCTTTTTCACTGAAAGTAAGTTAGAAGCAAAACCAGGCATATAGAAGGCAGTAGATTCTCTATCAAACAACTTAAGGTTCCCTATTCCTTCTATCTTCACCTTATCTCCATTGGCTATTATAACATTCCCTAAGGCAGGCCTAACATCACTAATAAGATTCCTATCACTAATCATATGATGACTAGCACCTGAATCTATTATGATTGGCTTAGAGATAAGGGGATGTGTACCAGACTTCTTAGAGGAGATAATAGCTTTGGCTGCTTTGATTAGTGGCTCAATATCACTCATTCTGATAGGACCATCATTGATCATTGCTTTGTTCCACACTTCTCCTCCATTAGAGTCACTGGTGAAGGCTGAATACATCGATGCACCTTCAAGAGCTGGTTGATCCCCCTCCTTGAGTTTTCTTCCAGCAGGTTGGTTATCAAACCAGCTTTGCTTGATTTTCTTTCTAACTTGTCTTTTCTTGGCCTTTTGGTATCCAGGTACCAGGACACTCCTTCCTTTCTTCCTGTGCATATCTTTTACAGCATAATCTGGCTTCCTTTCTCTTTTAAAAAGGGTGTGAGATACTTGTTCCCTTTGAACAAGAGCACACACGCCTTCAAGGTTAGGGAGCTTGTCTTCTCTCAGGATATGCTTGATTAACTGGTTGTAGGATGGATGTAGGTTCAAGAGAAGGCTGAAGACTTTGTCTTGTTCATTTCTTTCCCTTATGACTTCCGGATCCAAGGAGAAGGGCCTAAGAACATCCAGCTCTGCCCATAAGCTTCTGAACTTGCCAAAATATAGATTGAACTCGAATTCCTCCTGCCTCAGGTTGTTGATAATCCTCTTGACTTCAAACACACGGCTCAGGTTGGAGAGATTCCCATACACAGTTTGAAGACTCTCCCAAAGATCATTGGCAGTTTCACAATGTGAGTAAGCTTCCAAGATAGATTCAGAGAGAGAGTTGTGGATGATATCAAGTGCTTTCTGGTCTTCTATGACCCACTTTTCTTCATCCTTCAGACCATTTGCCTGACTATCCTCTTGAGTCATCCTCTTTGAAGTTTCAGCCTTCATGATGTGGCTGTCCCAAAGTCCATGACTCCCCAAGGTAACTCTGGCCACTCTTGACCATAGCAAGTAGTTAGAACCCTCAAGGGTTACTGGAATAAGACTAATTTTCTTCATTTCCATGGCTAGATTTCTTTTACCCAATGGTTAAAGCTATTGTCCAGTGGGTAAAGATGAAGAACACAGAAATTTAAAAAAAACAAGAAACAAAATGTGATTTGTGGATGGAAATGGGAAAATAAGAGAGTAAATAGAGAAACAAAGGAGGTGAGGAACTTAGATGCTCTGAGAGTGAAGAACACAGAGAATTTTGAAAAAGAAACAGAGTAAAACAGAGCAAAACAGAGTAAAACCAGAATAAAACAGAGAAAGAGTAAAGTGTTGAACAAGAGGGGTTCACTTAATAGAGAAAGATTAGAGGATTGGAGAAGGTTTGGAGTTGGGGCGTCCGTACATGTCCGTACAGTTTGGCCGTACAAGGCCGTACAAAAGTTACCCGGGTGAACTTGGTCGAAAGTTACCCGAGGTAAATGTAACTCGACCAAAAGTTACATTTACCATTTACCACCCGACTCAAGCTTGGTTCGCGGATAAAGGAAGACCAAAGGAAGAGCTGTGGACAGGCTGGCTCATGTGGCTAAGAAAGGAAGAGCATCTGGTCAAGATTCCTTTGGCATCTCGCGTGTGAAGCTTCTCGTCCAAGTATTCAAATTAGGCGCCTAAACGAGCCTTGACTTCACACGCTTAGTCTTCTATCCGTTGAAACCTTATCACCTTGTTGCCCTAAGCTTTCCTCTATATATTGTAACCCTCTTGTCGAAACATTAATCAATCAAGCAACTCATTTCATTTCTCTTAGTCTCTCTAGTCTCTCGGTTCATCCGAAATGGGTTCTTAGATTCAAATCTCTCAAAGTCTCTTTCTTTAGTCTCGAAACCTCTAAATCTCTTCTTCCTTTCTTATTCTACTCAGATTCTATTCTAGATTTCATGGTATCAGAGCCAGGTTCACTTGAATCTGGGTTTGTTTGAGCTCGTTCATACAAAGTTTCATCCTTTTGTTCTCTAAAGTTCAAAGTCTCAACCTTTTGTTCCGGGAATGGAGAATACGAAGACTACTGTCATTCCGGTCACCCTGAAGGGAGGAAACTACCTTCTTTGGTCTCGTGTGGTGAAGACAGCCGTGGGAAGTAAGGGTCTTTGGAGTCACATCCTTGAGAGTGAAGCTCCAAAACTCATTACTCGTGAAGGCGACAAAGAGGTGGTGGTTTGCGATGAAGTGAAGTGGATCCAGGAGGACAACCTGGTGATATCCATTCTCCAGAGCTCACTGGATCTGTCAATCTTAGAAGCCTATAGCTACTGTGAGAAAGCTAAGGATCTATGGGATACACTCCAAAAGGTGTATGGAAACATCTCAAACCTCACCCGGGTGTTTGAGATCAAGAGAGCTATCAATAACTTAGCTCAAGAAGACATGGAGTTCACCAAACACTTGGGAAAGTTTAGAGCTTTGTGGTCAGAACTTGAGATGCTGAGGCCGAGTACTACTGATCCGGATGAGCTTAATGAGAGACGTGAGCAAGACAAGGTCTTTGGCCTATTGCTTACTCTGAATACTACTTACAACGATCTCATTAAGCACATCCTTAGATCCGAGAAACTCCCAACCCTTGAAGATGTGTGTGCTCAGATCCAGAAGGAACAAGGATCTTTGGGGCTCTTTGGAGGGAAGGGGGAGCTAACTCTGGCAAATCAAGCCGAGGTGCCTCAAGCAAACAAAGCTCACAAGTATGAAGACCGGAGGTTCACTGGAAACTATGAAGAAAGGAGGTTTGGGGGAAACTGTGATCATTGCAAGAGGCATGGACACAAGAAGAGCCAATGCTGGATTCTCCATCCTCACCTCAAGCCGGCCAAGTTCATGAAGGAAAGGGAGGCTCGTGCTAATGTCACTTATGGTACAAGTGATCAAACTGGGGCAGGAACTTCTAACCGGGCCAATGAAGCAGAAGGGCGTGAAGGTAGTGAGAGCAAGGCGTTGGTAACCTATACTGCCCATCAAACACGACCCAATGAGCATGAGTTCATCCGCCGAACTGAGATGGATGCTCTCATCAAAATGCTCAAGGATAATGGTAACAATCTTGGTAATATTAGTGGGTATTCATTTGGAGCATATAGGATTGCTAGTACTGCTAAAACTGATAGTTCCTACACCCATTCTAGGATGCTTAGTCAATCTCACACTGCTCATAACATATCTAAACCTTTGATAGTAGATTCAGGTGCATCTCATCATATGATCAGTGATACGAGTCTTATTAGAGACATTGAACCTGCGCATGGACATGTTATGATTGCTAATGGAGATAGGATACCAATAAGGGGTGTAGGCAAGTTGAAACTGTTTGACAAAGAATCTAAAGCTTTCTATATGCCTGAGTTTACTTCAAACTTACTTTCTGTCAAGAAGTGTACCACTGATATGCACTGTAAAGTTATCTTTAGTCCTAATGATGTGAAGTTTCAGGATATTGAGAGCAAACGGTTGATTGGGCAAGGAGTAACCAAAGGAGACCTTTATATGCTTGAAGAACTTAGTTCTGTGCCTGATCATAATTGCTCGTTTACTTCTGTTCCTGTTTCTGCTTTGAATAAGAATGCTCTGTGGCATGCTAGACTAGGACACCCTCATGTTAAAGCTTTAAACTTAATGGTTCCAGGTGTTGTGTTTGAGAATAATGATTGTGAAGCTTGTATTTTAGGCAAGCATTGTAAGACTGTTTTTCATAAATCCACAACCATCTATGAACATTGCTTTGATCTGATTCACTCTGATGTTTGGACTGCACCTTGTTTGTCTAGGGAGAATCACAAGTATTTTGTAACATTCATAGATGAGAAGTCTAAATACACCTGGATAACCTTGATCCCATCTAAAGATAGGGTGCTTGATGCATTTAGAAATTTTCAGAACTATGTGACTAACCAGTTTAATGCCAAGTTGAAAATTTTTAGATCAGATAATGGAGGGGAGTATACCAGCCAAGCATTCAAACATCATCTATCTCAACATGGCATACTCCACCAGACAAGTTGCCCCTATACCCCTCAACAGAATGGAGTAGCCGAGAGGAAGAATAGACACCTTATGGAGGTTGCTCGATCCATGATGTTTCAAGCAAATGTCCCCAAGCGGTTTTGGAGTGATGCAGTGTCTACAGCTTGTTATCTCATCAACAGAACACCAACGAGGATCCTGGACAACCAGTCTCCATTTGAGGTCTTGAACAAACATAGACCAACTCTAGATCACCTTAGGGTCTTTGGTTGCCTATGTTTTGTTCTAAGACCGGGAGAGTTGAGAAACAAACTGGAGGCAAAGAGCACTAAGGGGATGTTTATAGGATATTCACCGACTCAGAAAGGTTATAAGTGCTATGATCCCATAACCAGAAGAGTTCTGGTATCAAGGGAAGTAAAGTTCATTGAAGAAAGGGGGTATTATGAAGAAAAGAACCAGGCAGAGTTAAAAGATCTTGCATCTGACAAAGCAGCTAACTTGAGGATCATCCTAGAGAGTCTTGGGATCAATATCTCCCAGGATCCTAAGACTGGAGGAGGACAACAACAAGGTCCCCCCAACAATGAAGAAGAACAAGCTCCCCACTTCGACCATGAGGGGGGAAATGAACCAGAAGATCAACTCGAAGGTGGAGAGGACTCTGGTTCTCATGATCAAAGTGTGGACCAAGAGGAAGAAATTGTGAACGAGGAGGAAGAAGGGTCTGTCCAAGATGGAGGTCAGAACCAAGATCAAGAACCGGCGGTTGAACAACAACTAAGGAGGAGCACTAGGATCAGGAATCCACCAACTAATTGGGTAAACACTAGAGTGTATTATAATGCTCAGGCAGTAGAGCATCCTGCTCAAGTTTCCTGCTCTCTTGCCCACTATCCTGAAGAACACTGTGTCTTCATGATGAACCTGGATGATAGCTACATTCCTCGGTCTTATGAGGAAGCAATGAAGGACAAAGAATGGAGAGAGTCAGTAGGAGCTGAAGCAACCGCAATGATCAAGAATGATACTTGGTATGAGAGTGAATTACCAAAAGGGAAGAAGGCAGTGTCTAGTAGATGGATTTTCACAATCAAGTATCTTGCAAATGGGAAGATAGACAGAAAGAAGACTCGGTTAGTAGCAAGAGGGTTTACCCAAACCTATGGTGAAGACTATCTTGATACGTTTGCCCCGGTTGCAAAACTCCACACCATCAGGATAGTTCTTTCAATAGCAGTCAACCTTAAGTGGGGACTTTGGCAGATGGATGTGAAGAATGCTTTTCTTCAAGGGGAACTTGAAGACGAGGTCTACATGTATCCTCCACCAGGGTTGGAGCAGTTGGTCAAGGAAGGAAATGTTCTTAGACTGAAGAAGGCTATCTATGGCCTTAAGCAATCGCCAAGGGCTTGGTACAACAAGTTGAGCACAACCTTGAATGGAAGAGGCTTCAAGAAATCCGAGCTAGACCACACTCTCTTCACTCTCACCACTCCATCAGGTATTATTGTTCTTCTAGTGTATGTTGATGATATCATCATCACTGGAAGTGACAAAGAAGGTATTCAACTCACCAAAGATTATTTGAAGTCTGTATTTGAAATCAAAGACTTAGGAGAGATGAAATACTTTCTTGGAATAGAAATTTGTAGGTCCAAGGAAGGTTTGTTCTTGTCTCAAAGGAAATATACACTTGATCTTTTGAAAGATGCAGGTATACAAGGAGGAAAGACATTCAAGACACCTTTGGAGGACGGATACAAAGTTCCTCGTGAGGGGGAGATAAAAGACAGTCCACCATTCCAGGATGCCAAGCTTTATAGAAAGCTTGTTGGTAAGTTGATCTACCTAACTATCACACGACCTGACATATGTTTTGCTGTGAACCAGGTAAGTCAACACATGCAAGGACCAAGGGAACATCACTGGAACATGGTGAACCGTCTCCTCATGTACTTGAATGGATCACCAGATCAAGGAGTCTGGATGGGATGCAATGAGAGCACTGAAGTAGTAGGGTATTGTGATGCGGATTGGGCTGGAGACAGGATGGACAGGAAGTCTACTACTGGATATTGCACATTCATTGGTGGGAATCTTGTCACTTGGAAGAGCAAGAAGCAGAAGGTGGTCTCTTGCTCGAGTGCTGAAGCTGAGTACAGAGCCATGTTGAAGCTTACAAACGAGCTGGTTTGGATCAAGGGTATACTGAAGCACTTGGGAATTGAGCAGGCCACACCTATGACAATGCATTGTGACAACCAAGCAGCCATCCACATTGCATCCAACTCGGTGTTCCATGAAAGGACGAAGCATATTGAAGTTGATTGCCATAAGGTAAGGCAGATGATTGTTTCTGGAGACATTCTACCTTGCTTTACCAGAAGTGAAGATCAGTTAGCCGATGTCTTCACCAAGGCAGCCAGGCAGAAAACTATAGAGTCCATCCATACCAGACTTGGACTCTTAGACCTCACCAAACGAGGTTGATCCCCTTGCCATGGGGTCTTTACTCTTTTCCTTGTTGAGGTTTTATCCCTAAGGAGGGTTTTCTTTGATAAGGTTTTTAATGAGGAAGATCTCATGGCATTCCAAGCTTGACTTGTTCCACATGGTCAAGCTTGAGGGGGAGTGTTGAACAAGAGGGGTTCACTTGATAGAGAAAGATTAGAGGATTGGAGAAGGTTTGGAGTTGGGGCGTCCGTACATGTCCGTACAGTTTGGCCGTACAAGGCCGTACAAAAGTTACCCGGGTGAACTTGGTCGAAAGTTACCCGAGGTAAATGTAACTCGACCAAAAGTTACATTTACCATTTACCACCCGACTCAAGCTTGGTTCGCGGATAAAGGAAGACCAAAGGAAGAGCTGTGGACAGGCTGGCTCATGTGGCTAAGAAAGGAAGAGCATCTGGTCAAGATTCCTTTGGCATCTCGCGTGTGAAGCTTCTCGTCCAAGTATTCAAATTAGGCGCCTAAACGAGCCTTGACTTCACACGCTTAGTCTTCTATCCGTTGAAACCTTATCACCTTGTTGCCCTAAGCTTTCCTCTATATATTGTAACCCTCTTGTCGAAACATTAATCAATCAAGCAACTCATTTCATTTCTCTTAGTCTCTCTAGTCTCTCGGTTCATCCGAAATGGGTTCTTAGATTCAAATCTCTCAAAGTCTCTTTCTTTAGTCTCGAAACCTCTAAATCTCTTCTTCCTTTCTTATTCTACTCAGATTCTATTCTAGATTTCATAAAGTAGATTTGCGGAATATAAAGAAGATTAGGAGCTTAATGTTGGATTTTCACCAGAGTATAAGGATCTGGGTTTGTGTGTGATGAACAAGCCTTTAAGGCAGTGATGAACTCGAAATGAATGAAGAGAAAGGGTTCTGGTTTACTTGTATGAACTTGAATCAGAATCAGAGAGTATGAGAGACTTAGAGAGATTAAAGAGACTAAGAAAGAGAGAGACTTAAGAAGGATTCGATCCAAGAACTACAAGCTTTTATTTCTGGAAGTGGAGAGGGGTTTTCCCCCTTACTCCCTTAGTGATTACACTCGACAGAGATCAGTTTATATAGAGAGAGAGAGCTACATTAGGGTTTACAAAGGATAAAGCAAAGCATGTGTAGTCAACAGACTTGGTTTGAAATACTTGGCTGGAATTGCTCACATGCTTGGGACAGGCTGTCCCAAGCTGCTCTTCCTTTGCTTTATGGGCGAATGGATAAGGTTATCCATAAGCTCTTCCTTTGCTTTATGGGTGGATAACCTTATCCAAACCTCAGCTCCTTCCTGGAAAGTAGACAGCTCTTCCTTTTCGCCTAAGGTATATTCTCAGCATCTTTTCACTCGCCCTAAACCTTCCCTTGGATCCCAAGTCTTTGCTCACCATAATAAACCTTCTTGAAGCTTGGTTCACAAGTCTTGTGCTTTCTTAGGGTTGTACGACCATATATATTAAGCTGGTCCGTACAGTTTTAGCCCTAAGTTTGCACAAGACATATAACTTCTTTTCTGCTCAAATGGTCGAGTATAGATGGTTTTGGGTCGAGGTTGGTCCGTACAATCCGTACGGTCCGTACAGTCCGTACGGCCGTACAGCTGTCCATACACCTCACCCTAAACTCGTCCATTTGATCCCTTTTCTCACCAAAGCTTCCCCAGGTCTTCCTTAGACTTCTCATTGATGTTCCTCAGTCTCTTGCACACTCAGAAGCTGTCCACAGCCTTCTCCATACTCGTTGCACAAGATCCTTCACACCACACTATCTCCTTTGCCTCCATCTCATCTCTCTCTTGTTCATTTGTATCTCTTCAAGTTAACACTCCCCCTCAAGCTTGACTCTAGTGATCCTAAGTCAAGCTTGGAACCTTGAAGTCACTCCTTATTATAAACCTTATGAGAGAAAACCCTCCTTAGGGATAAAACCCTCATAAGGAAAAGAGTAAGCTCCTTCAAGGCCTAGGGATTGGCCAGTGAGTTCTTTGTGTCTCAACCAGTGTGGTGGACACAAAGAACTCTGGATCATGGCCCTCACTGTGGTGCAAGTCTGGACCGACTCTCATTGCACACCACTAACTCTTATTGAGCTCATTTAGCTCATCTCATACTGATCTTGGTCTCTCCCCCTTTCACCCAACTTCTTGTTGGGTTAAGTGCTCGGATTACCAAGATACAAACTCCATTGAGTACCATCATCCTTCTCAGCCTTGGTTGCTTCTTCTTCTTGAATAACCACCAAGGACTCCATCTTCACAGATCATTGAAGCTTCTCAATTCTCCCCCTCAAGCTTGACCATGTGGAACAAGTCAAGCTTGGAAGGACAGTTTCATGATCTTAATCAACACACCACTGCCCACTCCTTTCTGATCTCGCCACCTTGAATGGAATGCTGGAAGATACCTCAGCTAACTCTTCAACCACCTCACTTCAGAAGCCGCATTGTAGAGTCACCTTCTTCTTCACACAGCCAAGAGTGCTCTGACCACTCTCTTGTCTAGACTCGCCAATGTCTAAACCCGGATGGCTCCATCTTCTATTCCTGGTGCAATGGTGAGGAGGAACCAGGTCTTGAACTTAGATCATCAGGTAGCTCACTCAAGTCCCCACCTCAAGCTTGAATTGAGTCTAGGTTCAAGCTTGAAAGTGAGCCAGATTAAGCATTCAAACCAGGAGCACACCACCCCAACAGCTGCGCTTAAACCACTGGTCTACCTTCATGTCTTCAGCTTCAAGTACCCTCAGGTCACCGGCCTCCTCAAGCTTCAGTGATGACCTTCTCTTCTTCTTGTGTGCCTTGAACCAGGAGCTCATCAACCTTCATGGTCTGCGCTTCTTATAACCGGCTACTACACCAAGAACCTTCCCATTGCTCCACACAATGGACCAAGCCTTCCTCTTGTTCCGGATTGGTGTTGAACAAGAGACACTCCATGTGAACCTGAAACAACACTCAAACTCCACACAAGATAAGACACATTTGCATTGGGATCAAACCTTGACTAATCATCAAGTTTGATCACCAATGTCACATGCTTTGCATTTAGACAGCATCTCATTATCATTGAGATCCATCTAATGCAAGCTTACCACTCTCTAAATGCTATCACAAAGCACTTAGGCAAACATTCCCTGCCTTAAACGACCCTTAGACATCAGTCTAGGTGTCTCAACCTTAAGGCAGCCCCAATGACAAGAGAATGCAACAGCCTTAACCCATTTACTTCATGAATGCAAAACGGATTAGATACAACTATCTATCATCCTAGCAAGACATTCATAAGAACAGAGACTAAGCATCACTGCCATTTCTAAACACCAGACCCAAATGCTTTACTTTAAATCAGTTTCTATTCATGTATGCAAGCAGATTCAGAACATACTATCTAATATCATGTCAAGCATCATTTAGAACTGGAGTAAGCACTTTAAACACTCAACCATTCAAAACGAGTCATCTAAACATCCTGGGATAGATTCTAAACTTCATATTTAGCAATCTTAAACACATCCTCAGGTCTCAAACACATCACACAACACATTCAGTTCATAAAGGATCAAGCTTTATAACAAGGGACAGTAGGTTCTTACAAACAAGGAACTAGTGTTAGTTCCTTGAACACCTTTGATTCATGGCAAGATCAGGGGCTATTGGTCGCGATTCCAACACCTCCTTCCTCCATGGACCTTCCCTTGGACTCTCCATACCTAAAGTCCCCACCTTTCTTCATACTTTGGTCGCCCTCACCAGTAACAATGTGAAAGTTTTCACCTTTCTTCCTGGTCTTTGAATAAGAACACGCCTTGGACTTGATTTGATGAAGAGGGTAGCTAATCCACTCCATAACTTCTGGATCCGAGGCTCTCCTTTCTTCTGGACGGTATGAGAGAGTATGGGACTTCAAGAACAGCTTCTGGGTTTGCGGATGAACACCTTCTTGTAGAGGATGAACCGGCTGGAAAGGAAGCTCCTTTCTGGGTTTTAATGGCAGGAGAGAAAGCCTTGATCTTTGCGGAAGCTAAACAGCAAGTTCTGATGAACCTGGCTCTGATACCATGTTGGATTTTCACCAGAGTATAAGGATCTGGGTTTGTGTGTGATGAACAAGCCTTTAAGGCAGTGATGAACTCGAAATGAATGAAGAGAAAGGGTTCTGGTTTACTTGTATGAACTTGAATCAGAATCAGAGAGTATGAGAGACTTAGAGAGATTAAAGAGACTAAGAAAGAGAGAGACTTAAGAAGGATTCGATCCAAGAAACTACAAGCTTTTATTTCTGGAAGTGGAGAGGGGTTTTCCCCCTTACTCCCTTAGTGATTACACTCGACAGAGATCAGTTTATATAGAGAGAGAGCTACATTAGGGTTTACAAAGGATAAAGCAAAGCATGTGTAGTCAACAGACTTGGTTTGAAATACTTGGCTGGAATTGCTCACATGCTTGGGACAGGCTGTCCCAAGCTGCTCTTCCTTTGCTTTATGGGCGAATGGATAAGGTTATCCATAAGCTCTTCCTTTGCTTTATGGGTGGATAACCTTATCCAAACCTCAGCTCCTTCCTGGAAAGTAGACAGCTCTTCCTTTTCGCCTAAGGTATATTCTCAGCATCTTTTCACTCGCCCTAAACCTTCCCTTGGATCCCAAGTCTTTGCTCACCATAATAAACCTTCTTGAAGCTTGGTTCACAAGTCTTGTGCTTTCTTAGGGTTGTACGACCATATATATTAAGCTGGTCCGTACAGTTTTAGCCCTAAGTTTGCACAAGACATATAACTTCTTTTCTGCTCAAATGGTCGAGTATAGATGGTTTTGGGTCGAGGTTGGTCCGTACAATCCGTACGGTCTGTACAGTCCGTACAGTCCGTACGGCCGTACAGCTGTCCGTACACCTCACCCTAAACTCGTCCATTTGATCCCTTCTTCTCACCAAAGCTTCCCCAGGTCTTCCTTAGACTTCTCATTGATGTTCATCAGTCTCTTGCACACTCAGAAGCTGTCCACAGCCTTCTCCATACTCGTTGCACAAGATCCTTCACACCACACTATCTCCTTTGCCTCCATCTCATCTCTCTCTTGTTCATTTGTATCTCTTCAAGTTAACACTTAATGCTCTGATACCATGTTAGAATTATGAAAGTATGATGAGAATAGAAGAGAATGGTCGAGTTTGGTTGAGAATGAGTGAAGAACTAGAGAGATGAACTCAAGAACACATTTCTGGGAAGAATAAAGAGAGAGAGAGATTGTAGAGAGAAAATGGAGATCCACTCTCCTTGCATAAACTAATTTCGTGGTTTACAACATATATAGACAATAATAAAGAATAAAGAAAGGCTGAGCAGAAGAAGACAGGGCACAAGGTGCCAAAGAGTGAAAGTGACAGCTCCTTATTTTGAATTCCTTAAGGCAGCATGTGATCTCTTCTTGGCTTCTTCTCCAACGTCTCTCTCTTGTTCCAGACAGTCACAAGAGCTTCCAGAAGCCTTGTTCTTCACTCTTTGTTCAGCCCTAACCCTTGCTTGCCTTGCACTCCACTTCTGATCTTGATTAGGTCAAACTGTACTGAATAAGCTAACTTAATTCATTCTTCTGCCTTGTCTCCATTATTCTTTCTTCATGTCAATATTTGGTTCTTATTCCCAATATTCTGTCTCCTGCCCAATCAGCATCACAGTATCCTACTACTTCTGTGTTGCCATTACATCCCATCCTACTCCTTGTCCAGGAGCTCCACTAAGATATCTAAGTATCCTTTCCACGATTTTCCAGTGATGAACCTTTGGCACTTGCATATGCTGGCTCACCTGGTTCACAGCAAAACAGATATCAGGTCTAGTGATGGTTAAGTAGATAAGCTTACCCACTAGTCTTCTGTATTGTTTTGGATCATCAAATGGTGTTGCCTCATACTCCCCCTCACGCAAGATCTTATACCCATCCTCCAGTGGAGTCTTTGCTGGTTTCTCTCCAAGCATACCTGCTCCATTCAAGAGATCAAGTGTGTACTTTCTCTGGGATAAGAAGAGCCCTTCTTTAGATCGGCATACTTCTATTCCAAGAAAGTACTTTAGTTCACCCAAATCTTTAATATCAAAAACAGATTTCAAATAAGCTTTAGTGGTTTGTATACCTTCTTTGTCACTCCCTGTGATGATAGTATCATCAACATACACAAGGATGACTACTATACCTTGTTGGCTGGTAAGAGTGAATAGAGTATGGTCTGCCTCAGATCTACTAAACCCTTTTCCATTGAGGGTAGTGCTGAGCTTATGGTACCAAGCTCTTGGTGATTGTTTCAGCCCATAGATAGCCTTCTTGAGTCTCAACACATTTCCTGGTTTGACCATGTCTTCTATGTTAATATGAGAAGCTAATGTCTATCTTCTTATGCAAGGGAAGTACATAAAACTATACTTATTCTTGTTTAAATAGGTTTGCCCCTTGAGAATTGATGCAAGTGTGTGTGCATTGTTTGAATCAGGTACTTGGAGCTCATGAGAAGAGTCTGGTCGTGGATCAAACCCTTTGATGATGGCAGGATGTCAGAAGAAATGGGGAGACAAAGAACCAGCCACATGGAGAGTTCCAAGCAGTTTTGAGTGTGAAGCAAGGAAGGCATTGGTGCCTGCTTGCCATTGAAGAAAGGCTATGATCCAGAGTCTAAGGAGTCCATGAAAATAATCTTAAGCTCCTTAGGCTCACTGGCCAATCCCTAGGCTGAGGTAGTTGCACTCTTTTTCCCTAAGTGATGGTTTTATCCCAAGAGGTTTTCCACACTTAGGTTTTTAATGAGGCAAGTGCTCTCAGTTCCAAGCTTGTCCAAGGATCTTCTATGGTCAAGCTTGAGGGTGGTTTTGAAATAAATAAAGGGATGACCAGAAGAAGAAGCTTGTTGATGATCCAAGGATAAGTTCATCAAGAGAAGCCAATTTGGTTCTATTTGTACATACTTGCTCCACAAGCTACCACTTAACCTAACCTGACTTGCAAGGCAAGGACTAAGTTGTGGAGATTAATATGGACGTTGGGAGCCTCTAAGAAGTCAAGGAAACCAGTTTGAATTCAAATGAAAGGATCTGGTTTGAATTAAGCAAGAAAAGTCACATGGCTGCATAAGGACTTGTAGCAGACCTGTCACTGTCACCATGGAGACCACACCCTGCCTCTTGTCCCTTTCTCCCCCTCTGGACGTGCCTCCCCTTGGCTGTATCCCCTTTCGCCTCTTCTCATCCCTACAGAATTATTTGTTTATATTTTCTTGGTTTAGTAATTGTTTAATGTTGCTCACTGTCTATTTAAAGGCAGCTTCACCTCTTGTAACTCTTACCAGAATCAATAGACAAGTTTCTCTCTCTCTCTAATTTCGTGTGCTCTCTCTCCCTTGCTTGTGTCTAAACAATATTCACAATGTAAAGAGTTAAGTTTTATGGTTTAGAGGCTGCCTTAGCTCTTTCTCTCTTAAGGCAGCCTAATACTTGTCAAACTCACTCTAAACTCTTCTTTATCTACTTCTTAAACGCTAGATTACTGATTCTAAATCCTCTTCATCTTAGGTACACAAACTCAAAGTGTTGTGTTACTTCAGAAGGATAGATTCAAACTAGAGATTCTTTGCCACACATAACCAGTTTGCTGTCTAGGATCTTGGTTATAGTGTAGGCTGTTTAAGAGGATTCAACCACCAGTTGGTTGTCTCTTCCTTTGAATGGTGAGTTCCTGTTGAATGGTTGAAGGGGATTCAGTTACAAGCTAACTGAATTGTTGGAATAATGAAAGAAAGAGAAGAAGAAGAAAAGATGGTTGAAGAAACAATCTGGATCAAGCAGACTTGACTTGCAAGTAAAGATGAAGGTTGTCCGTACAGTCTTGCTCCACAAGCAACTCATCTTTCCTTAACTTACCTTGCAAGGAAAGAAAGGAGTTAGGGAGACTTAATATGGACGTTGGGAGCCTCCAGAAGTAAAAGGAATCAAGTTTGAATGGAAGTAACCAGTTCTGGTTTGAATTGGACAAAAAGAAGTCACATGGGTGCTTTGAAGAAGCAGCTGGACATGTCACTATCACACCATGCTGAATGTGCCCTCTTCCTCCAGTCACTTTCTCTTCCTCTGGACGTGCCAGACTGTCCATGCCACAGCCTGCTCCACACCAGTCTGTCCCAACCAGCTCTGAACTTCATTTCCTACAATAATAGTATTTTAAATTCACTGTTTTATTGTTAGTTTAATGTCTTGTAAGTTGCTGGTCTCTGGCTATATAAAGCCCCCATGTAACCACGAAATGTTGAAGGAGAGTTGAGCCTCCTCCTTCACTTATTCTCTGGTTCACAATCTCTCATACTCTCTGAAGTGATAAGTTAACTCTTTCCTTCAACAAATCTCTGGTTACTTTATTCTCTCAGTCTCTTATTCTCACAAACTCTCAAATAATCTCACTCTTAATTTTGTCCATCCTTCATTGTCTCTGGTCCATACTAAACCAGAAGATCACAAACACTCTCTATAATCCCATCATTCTCACTTAAACTCTCAAAAACACTCTCTCTTTGATTCTCAGTCTTTCTGGTCCAAACTAAACCAGAAGCTGATTCTCTTCACCAAAATCATTCTCCATTTCATTCTCACCATTTTCTCTCTATTCTCACATGAATACTCTCTTGACATGAGACAAACACTCATGTAGACCTCATCCTCTAGTTCTCCTTGAAGGAAGGCATTCTTCACATCCATTTGCCATAGATCCCACTCCAAGTTGGTTGCAAGTGAGAGTATGATTCTGATGGTGTGTGGTGCGATCTGGATCAGCCTCAACTTCATGGATTTGAAGCTCGTGTGTTTACCATCAAATTCACTGCTTATGGTTTGTTTCAATGAGCCAAAGAATGAGATTAATGGCTTGCACCAAAGAAGAACTCATGGAACGGCCTTGAAGCAGCATGTTAATAGAAGATCGATGGAGCAGAGCATTACATGGACTAAGGATAATCTTCTCACATGCTACATGGATCAGAAAGAGAGCAAGGACGTGGTGGACTTTTTCATGGACAAGCCCAAGAACATGTTTGGTGAAAAGAGGCCTTTCAAGCCCAAGAAGTGGAAAGATAAACCAGCTTGGTTTAGGCTGGCCGATTTCCTTATCTCAAGTGTATTTCTGATTTCTTGTAATTCTAAACCAAGTTGGATTAGGTTTTTGTTTTAATAAACCCATTAGGAATAGGATTAGGGTTAGGTTTTTATAAACCAATTAGGAATAAGATTAGGATTAGGGTTTTATAAGCCAATTAGAAATAGGTTTTGGTTTTCTATTTTCGAATTAGGATAGGGTTTTCTAGTTAGGGTTTTCTGTTTTGTCTTTATAAAGCCAAAAGCAGCACATATTGTAACTTACACATTCTTTTAATAAAAATCAGAGCTTTTGGCTTTCAAACTCGTCCCTTTGGGGACCTCCCTTCATTGTTCACGTGGTGAACAAGTTTCTTTGTCACACAAGGTTGCGTGAGCTTCTGTGATTCATCCTAGACATGAAGCAGGGTTATCCTGTGTCTCAGGAGTCGCTAAACAACTCTAGAGCAGTCCATAGCTCTATGGTGAAGATCATCCAACGTCCTGGAGCTTCTCAGGCTCAAGGATCCGCCCATCATTCCTCAAGTGTGACTGGGACGAGGTCTTTCTATCCAAGGCCGCACCATGTGGTATCAGAGCCACTTGGGGGTTTAGGGTTTGATGATCCTCAACTAGGATCACGAATTCCATCATCTATCCAGCAATCTTCAATGGTTTCTTATGGGAAGCAGGAAGATAAGGCTAAACAACAAGCAACAAGGAAGAGAGTTGCAGCAAGCCAGACCTTGATCTTTAGTGAACAGAAACTGGATGACCTAGCAGCCGAGATCTTCAACCAAATCATGAGAGAACGTGGCAGCAAGCAAAGGTGGAACAGATCTGACCTAAAAACGTCCAAGGAGACAAAGTTACTTGCTTTGGATCAGTTTGGGCGCTGGTCTAGGGCTTCACCAGGAGCAAAAGAAAACATCCAGCTAGTTCCTGAGCTATCAACAAACAAAGTCTGGAAAACAGGAAAACAAACTTCTAAGCCATGCTCACAAACGGCTGAGAAGAAACCTGAGAAGAAACTTGAGATTGAATCAGTGCTAATCACTCCTTGTCAAGGAGAACATTCAATCATTCAACTACAGCAAGAGGAGCACGTACCAGTAGCTTTATGTGGTCATATTCTTGACCTAACGGAGGCTAAAGAAGAAGGAAAACTTGAAGCGGCGCTTGTAGTTCATAAGTAGTCATCTGAGACTTTGATTAAACAAGGTGGATTCATTAGATTTTCTTCTTATTATTCACTGACCAGGCCTCTTGTTTGTGTTAGATTCAGTCTCATGGATCACTTAAAGCTTGTCAAGAAGCTGCACAACTTTATCTTTGAACCAGGAGGAAAGCTATGTGAGTTTAAGAGCAATAACAACATTCTGGTGCAAAGAGAAACAACAGAGCTGAGTATGCACGAAACACTCATCCTCAAAGAGCAGGATTTGAGGTCAAATTATTTCAAAGGAGGAGGGGGAAGTGTAGCTCAAATCAGCAGCAACGACAAGTTGAAAGAGAGCAAGTCCGAACTGCATCAACTACTTAAAGACTTGCAGCTTTGGCCTCATCATCCTAGACCAAGACAACACGTGATTCATGCTTATATGAGGTCTAGGGAGAGCTTGTATCACACGCCATCAATTGTACAAGCAAAGCTATTCAGAAAAGACAAGTTCAAAATCGAGTTCTTCACTTTACAATCTTACTTTTGGCTTGTGGGCAAGTGTGGAAAGACAAAGGATGACCCAAGAGAGGCAAAGCACGGTCCTAGACTCAAGAGTGAGTATGGGGGTCATTGTACACGACCTCCTGATCAAGAGAAACATGCTGGTCGATTCACTTTGATTCTGGATCAAATTGTGCTGAGAGATGATCGAGACATTCTCATTCTCGGTCATGTGGGGTTAGTTCGACCACCAGAACATCTAGAGAGATTCTTGGACGTCCTGAAAAACAAAAAGGAGCACATGAGCAGTAGTAACACACTATTTAACAGCACATTACAGTTGGAGCAGCGTAGGAACAGTTCTATCTTATTAGAAGGACTGGATTTGAGGACAAATCCTTTTAAAGGAGGAGGGGATGGTGCGATCTGGATCAGCCTCAACTTCATGGATTTGAAGCTCGTGTGTTTACCATCAAATTCACTGCTTATGGTTTGTTTCAATGAGCCAAAGAATGAGATTAATGGCTTGCACCAAAGAAGAACTCATGGAACGGCCTTGAAGCAGCATGTTAATAGAAGATCGATGGAGCAGAGGATTACATGGACTAAGGATACTCTTCTCACATGCTACATGGATCAGAAAGAGAGCAAGGACGTGGTGGACTTTTTCATGGACAAGCCCAAGAACATGTTTGGTGAAAAGAGGCCTTTCAAGCCCAAGAAGTGGAAAGATAAACCAGCTTGGTTTAGGCTGGCCGATTTCCTTATCTCAAGTGTATTTCTGATTTCTTGTAATTCTAAACCAAGTAGGATTAGGTTTTTGTTTTAATAAACCCATTAGGAATAGGATTAGGGTTAGGGTTTTATAAACCAATTAGGAATAGGATTAGGGTTAGGGTTTTATAAGCCAATTAGAAATAGGTTTAGGTTTTCTATTTTCGAATTAGGATAGGGTTTTCTAGTTAGGGTTTTCTGTTTTGTCTTTATAAAGCCAAAAGCAGCACATATTGTAACTTACACATTCTTTTAATAAAAATCAGAGCTTTTGGCTTTCAAACTCGTCCCTTTGGGGACCTCCCTTCATTGTTCACGTGGTGAACAAGTTTCTTTGTCACACAAGGTTGCGTGAGCTTCTGTGATTCATCCTAGACATGAATCAGGGTTATCCTGTGTCTCAGGAGTCGCTAAACAACTCTAGAGCAGTCCATAGCTCTATGGTGAAGATCATCCAACGTCCTGGAGCTTCTCAGGCTCAAGGATCCGCCCATCATCCCTCAAGTGTGACTGGGACGAGGTCTTTCTATCCAAGGCCGCACCAGTGTGGAGTTTTGCTACTGGTGCAAATGTATCCAAGTAATCTTCTCCATAAGTCTGAGTGAACCCCCTTGCCACTAGCCTTGTCTTCTTTCTTTCTGGTTTTCCATTGGCTAGATACTTGATGGTGTAGATGAGTCGACTTGTTACTCTTTCTTTCCTTTGGGAAGCTCAGTTTCAAACCATGTATCATTCTTGATCATGGCATTGATTTCATCTTCAACTGATGCTCTCCATTCATCATATGCCATTGCCTCTTCATAAGTTCTTGGAAGGTACTCTTGATCTACATTGCTTATGAAGGCTTGATGTTCTTCTGGATATTTTGAGCCAAGGAGCAAACTGCCTGAGTGGGATGAACAACTGCATTGGCATTGAAGTATACTCTTTTATTTTTCCAGGTCTCTGGATCATGCCTAATTCTGGTGCTTCTTCTTAATGGTTGTACTTGCACTTGCTCTTCAGTGTCCTCATCTTCATGATTTTGAGGGTGATCAGGTTGATCATGACTTTCAGAACCTTCATGCTGCATTGTTCCTTCTGGTTCTGGTTGGTTGTCCCCCTCAGGATCAACCTGGATACCCTCTGGAACTGATGCGCCCCTAGGATGCTCTTTGGTTGATGGGGATGGATAGATCCTTGCAAGAACGAATCAGGGACTCAAGTTCTTCAAGGTTTGTGGATTGAATGGTGACACAAGAGGGATGGATGATCTCTTGATACTCCTAGGCGACTGATCTGGATATGACACACCAAATAAGAAGCCCTTAGGTCTCTGGATATTACACACCAGAACTCGACAACTTCTAGAGAGAGAGAGCCGTCAAGAGAGAAAAGAAACTCGTGGTTTATTGATTGCTTGAATACAATAGGGTTAGGAGAACCCTTTAAATAAAAGAAACCAGAGAACAGGCTCTCTAGGGTTTCGAAAATAATAAAAAGGAAAACTATAGTTTAAAAATAACATAAGCTTTAAAATGTAGTAAAATGTGAACTTCTGCTAGTCTTGGGCCGAGATAGAGCCTAAGTGATGTGTAAGACAAGTTGTGGCCTCGTTAAAAACCTTCCTCCAGAAAACCTCGTGGGACAAAACCAAAAGCAAGGAAAAGAGCACGCACCAAGTGTCTTGCCTAGACACTAACTCAGCTTGATGTAGAGATGGCTTGAATGGTGATCAAGACATCTCGGATCAAACCTTGTCCAAGACTTTCTTCTTGTTGTGGATGTGAAGTGAGTAATCCAACAACATTATCCTTAAGTTTCTTGACTCTGGAACGAGTCATGGGACCTTCTGGAATGGCTAGAGCATCATCACCAGGCTGCTGGTGCATTGTGGCTTCATGTGGCTCTTCTAGACTCTCCTTGTTCTTCTTAGTGATCCGGTCCATGATCACATCATCTAAGCTCCCTTTGTCCTCTTTAGTAAGCTGGTCCATGATCACATCATCCCCTCCCTCTTCAAAAAGATTTGTCCTCAAATCTGTTTTACCTGCAATAGAGGGGACCAAATTAGTAACATCAAAGTTTAGAATCAGGTTACACTTACCTTGCAAGCCTCTTTGATAGGCATTGTTGCTGATTAGTTCGGATATGTAGAAGGGACTGATCCGTTTGATTCCTGATTCATTACTCAAACCTCATCATACTCTTTGACACACAATAAGTTAGCACATAAAATTTTATCATAGAGTAAGAGCAATAGTCCAAATTCTTTTCTGCTCGGTTTTGGCTTGTATGTTGCATCTGGAGGTGCTTCTTTGATGATGATGAAGCAAGTGATGCCTTGGTGCTTATCCTGGTCCAAATATGGTGGTTTGAACCTCATATCTTCTTCACGTTTGTAGCTTCTCCTTACACCCTTCAAAGCTTTCCTGAAATCTATACTTGGCTCTTTTGATAAAAACAAGAGTATTATATCTGTGTGAAGAGTGATAAAAGAATCATTGAAAACATGACCACTTATCTTAGCAGGCTAACCTGGTCGCCATAGATAGGTTTGAGATGTTCTAAACTTAGCAAAATTTAAACAAAGCAGAGATAGGATCACCTGACTTGTAGAACTCATAACTCTTTCACCTGAGAAGCTTTGGACATGATTCCAAATCGACGTGATAGCCTGATGAGTTAAGTTTATAATTCAGTTGGTTTCATGGCCTAAATCGTTTTTTTTTATGAGATATGATCTTCTGACTACTCCTATATCACAGCTGGCGACTAGACAGCTTTCAAGATTTGTTTGGTGCTTCTCCAACTTAGCCAAAGACTCATCATTGATACTCTGATCATTGTAGCTCCTCCTTTCACAGCTTCTTTTGAACAAGTTAAGTGTGTTATCAGGTCAAAGAAAGTATTATAGACAAGGATGTCTCCAGAGCACAAAACAGTATGACTCTTCCATCTATTATGCATATCAAAGAAAATATTACAGACCCAAATATCATCAAGGATCAAGTTCACACATTCAGAAGCAGAGAGTTCTAGTTTCAATTGTGCAACAGGTTTATCAAGAAAGTGTTATACACTAGAATATCCTCAAAGAACGATCCTACACGTTTAGAATCATTTTCAGCACACAAACAATCAATCTCAAGCTCAGAGATATTTGCAGATTTCAAAATTTCAAACCTAAAATCAGAATGATGCAATTTCGGTTCATGCAACTTCCTAGGTTCTTTCAAGACATATGTGGATGCAAAACAATCATCAGTGTTCAAATCATGCCTAGGAAAATTCACAACGAAACTCTTCTCTTCAGTCCTAGCAAATGAATCACAAGGTTGTCTAAAACAGAAATCAGTTTGTTTCAACTCAAGCTCTAAAACCTTTTCAAAGTGATCAAAGCTTTTGCTATATTTCAGAAACTGATCAAGACTCAAAACTATTAACTTGAAGAGATGAAATGGAGTAAAAGGATGAGTTTGGGTGAAGTTTGGGTCTTGTGCAAAAATAGGGCAAGACCTCCGGAGATTGTCTGAGAAAGCTTTAGGAGTGTTTAAAGGTTTCAAGAAGTGTCCTGAAGCTAGTGTAAAGTGAAGGACAAGTCCAAGAGGGACTTTAGGAACCATTTGGGATCAAATGGTGGAATGTGCAAAAATAGGGCAATACCTCCGGAGATTGTCTAAGAAGGCTTTAGGAGGGTTTAAAGGTGTCAAGGAAGGTCCTGAAGCTAATGTAAAGTGAAGATTAAGTCCAGGAGGGACTTTAGGAACCATTTGGGATCAAATGGTCGAGTGTGCAAAAATAGGGCGACCCGTACGGATTCTGTACGGACCTGTACGGACTTGTACGGACTGTACGGATCCGTACGGACCAATGTCGACCCAGAACTTTGATACTCGACCATTTGAAGTGTTTTAGGCTTTGTGCAAAAATAGGGCAAAAGTGTACGGACCATAACCTGTCCGTACACTCCCTGGTGGTCCGTGCAAAGTCCGGGACTTAAACCAAGTGGTTCTGATCAAGAGGAATCAAAATGGCATCAAGGAGATACCAAGAAGATGCTTTGTGGATAAAAGAAGATAAGGGGCGATGACAGGCTGGTTCTGGCTGTATACTTGCTGGAAAGGAAGAGCAAAAGAGACTATGTATCTAGCCAAAGAACCAGCCAGATTCATAGGAGCCTTTGGACAGCCAATCACAAGCCTTCCTTCCCTTGACCAGATTCAAACTCGTCAGCCATTAGATTTAGGTTTATGGTCCAGAAACTTGTAAAGCCTATAAATGGTTGTAGTTGGCGATTTGTAAGCTCAAAAGGGAGTAAGGGGGATTTCCCCTCTCCACTTCTATAAACAAAAGCTTAGTGTTCTTGAATCAGTCTCTCTTAATCTATCTCTTTCTTAATCTCTCTAATCTCTCTAAACTCTCCTAATCTTTGTTTCTGGTTCAAGTAAACACTAAGTGAACCAGATCCACTCTCTTCACCATTTCGTGTTCTCTCTGTCCCTAAAGGGTTTGTTCATCTTGTTCTTCACACACACGAGTCCATACTCTGAAAATCTAACATGGTATCAGAGCCAGGTTCATCAGAACTTGGTTCCTTCATCCGCTGAAGATCTAAGCTCCCTCTCATGTCCATTCAAGCCCAAAAGACACTTCCTTTCCAGCCGGTTCAACCTCTACAAGAAGGTGTTCATCTGCTGCCCAGAAAGTGTTCTTGAAGACTCATACTCTCTCATACCCGTCCAGAAGAAAGAAGAGCCTTGGATCTAGAAGTTTTGAAGAGGACTTTCTCCCCTCTTCATCAAAACTGTCCAGGCCGGTTCCTATTCAAAAATCAGGAAGAAAGGTGAAAGCTTTCACCTTGTTACTGATGGAGGCGACTCAAGTATGAAGAAAGGTGGAGTCTTTGACATGGAGAGTCCAAGGGGAAGGTCCATGGAGGAAGGAGATGTTGGGGTCGACACCAATAGCTCTTTTCTAGTCCATGTATCACTGGTGGTTCAAGTAACTAACACTAGTTCCTTGACTGTAAGAAACTTCTTTCCCTTGAGTAAAGCTTGATCCTTTATGAACTTTATGAACTGAAAATGTGTGTGTGTGATGTGTTGAAGCCTGAGAATGTGTTTAAAGATTGCTAGATGTGAATGTTTAGAATCTGTTCCAGGTTGTAATGAAAAGAGACTCGTTTGGTTGTTTGAGTTATTGAAATGCTTGCTCCAGTTCTTAATGATGCTTGCCATGATATTAGATAGTATGTTCTGAATCTGCTTGCATACATGAATAGAACTGATTGAAAGTAAAGCATTGGGTCTGGTATTTGGAAATGATAATGTTGCTTAGTCTCTGTTCTAAATGGTTGTCGTGCTAGGATGATAGATTGTGTGTCTAATCCGGCTTGCTTTCATGAATAGAATAGGTTAAGACTGTTGCATTCGTTTATCATTGTTACTGCCTTAAGGTTGAGACACCTAGACTTGAATCTAAGGGTCGTTTAAGGCAGGAGTTATGTGCCTAATTGCTTGTGATTGTTCCTGATCAGTTCATCCATAGCAGTTAGAGAATGGTAAGCTTGCATTAGATGGATCTTAAGACAATGAGATACTGTCTAAGTGCAATGCTTGTGACATTGGTGATCAAACTTGATGATTAGTCAAGGTTTGATCCCAATGCAAGTGTGTCTTATCTTGTTTGGAGTTTGAGTGTTGTTTCAGGTTCACAAGGAGTGTCCTTGTTCAGCATCAATCCGGAACAAAGAGGAAGACTTGCCCATTGCTGAAGCAGTGGAGAGTTGTTGGTGCTTGTGCATGAAGCCAGTAGTCTAAGCGCAGCTGTTGGGAGTGATGTGCTCCTGGTTCGTGAAGATGCACAAGGCAAGGTCATCACTGAAGCTTGAGGAGGCTGGTGACCTGAGGGTACTTGGAGCTGAAGACATGAAGGTGGACCAGTGATTTAAGCGCAGCTGTTGGGGTGGTGTGCTCCTGGTTTGGATGCTTATTCAGGCTCACTTCCAAGCTTGAACCTAAACTCAATTCAAGCTTGAGGTGGGGACTTGAGTGAGCTACCTGCTGATCTAAGTTCAAGACCTGGTTCCTCCTCACCATTGCACCAGGAATAGAAGATGGAGCCATTCGGGTTTAGACATTGGCGAGTCTAGACAAGACACTCTTGGCTGTGTGAAGAAGAAGGTGACTCTACAATGCGGCTTCTGAAATGAGGTGGTTGAAGAGTTAGCTGAGGTATCTTCCAGCATTCCATTCAAGGTGGCGAGATCAGAAAGGAGTGGGCAGTGGTGTGTTGATCAAGATCATGAAGCAATCCTTTCAAGCTTGACTTGTTCCACATGGTCAAGCTTGAGGGGGAGTATTGAGAAGCTTCAATGATCTGTGAAGATGGAGTCCTTGGTGATTGTTCAAGAAGAAGAAGCAACCAAGGCTGAGTTAGTATCTGGTAATCCGAGCACTTAACCCAACAAGAAGTTGGATGAAAGGGGGAGAGACCAAGATCAGTGTGGAGTGAGCTAGATGAGCTCAAGAAGTGTCAGTGGTGAGCAATCCAAGTCGGATTAGCTTACACCACAGTAAGGGCCATGATCCAGAGTTCTTTGTGTCCACCACACTGGTTGAGACACAAAGAACTCACTGGCCAATCCCTAGGCCTTGGAGATCTTACTCTTTTCCTTATCAAGGTTTTATCCCAAAAAGGGTTTTCTTTGATAAGGTTTTTAATGAGGAGACTCTTCAAGGTTCCAAGCTTGACTTAGGATCACTAGAGTCAAGCTTGAGGGGGAGTATTAACTTGAAGAGATGAAATGGAGTAAAAGGATGAGTTTGGGTGAAGTTTGGGTCTTGTGCAAAAATAGGGCAAGACCTCCGGAGATTGTCTGAGAAAGCTTTAGGAGTGTTTAAAGGTTTCAAGAAGTGTCCTGAAGCTAGTGTAAAGTGAAGGACAAGTCCAAGAGGGACTTTAGGAACCATTTGGGATCAAATGGTGGAATGTGCAAAAATAGGGCAATACCTCCGGAGATTGTCTAAGAAGGCTTTAGGAGGGTTTAAAGGTGTCAAGGAAGGTCCTGAAGCTAATGTAAAGTGAAGATTAAGTCCAGGAGGGACTTTAGGAACCATTTGGGATCAAATGGTCGAGTGTGCAAAAATAGGGCGACCCGTACGGATTCTGTACGGACCTGTACGGACTTGTACGGACTGTACGGATCCGTACGGACCAATGTCGACCCAGAACTTTGATACTCGACCATTTGAAGTGTTTTAGGCTTTGTGCAAAAATAGGGCAAAAGTGTACGGACCATAACCTGTCCGTACACTCCCTGGTGGTCCGTGCAAAGTCCGGGACTTAAACCAAGTGGTTCTGATCAAGAGGAATCAAAATGGCATCAAGGAGATACCAAGAAGATGCTTTGTGGATAAAAGAAGATAAGGGGCGATGACAGGCTGGTTCTGGCTGTATACTTGCTGGAAAGGAAGAGCAAAAGAGACTATGTATCTAGCCAAAGAACCAGCCAGATTCATAGGAGCCTTTGGACAGCCAATCACAAGCCTTCCTTCCCTTGACCAGATTCAAACTCGCCAGCAATCCTAGCCATTCATTCTCAAGTCTTATCTCAGCCATTAGATTTAGGTTTATGGTCCAGAAACTTGTAAAGCCTATAAATGGTTGTAGTTGGCGATTTGTAAGCTCAAAAGGGAGTAAGGGGGATTTCCCCTCTCCACTTCTATAAACAAAAGCTTAGTGTTCTTGAATCAGTCTCTCTTAATCTATCTCTTTCTTAATCTCTCTAATCTCTCTAAACTCTCCTAATCTTTGTTTCTGGTTCAAGTAAACACTAAGTGAACCAGATCCACTCTCTTCACCATTTCGTGTTCTCTCTGTCCCTAAAGGGTTTGTTCATCTTGTTCTTCACACACACGAGTCCATACTCTGAAAATCTAACAAAAACATGACCAGAAATGTTGTTTTTATTATTTTGAAAATGTTTTTGATCAAAGAGGTTTTCTGGTTCCAGTCCTTTAAAAGATCTAAGCAAGTTATCAAAAACAGAATTTGAAACAAAAAAATCTTTTACTTTGTCAAGACCAAAACGTTTTATGTCTTTAGTACTCACTTTAACACACATTATAGGTACAAAACTAACCACTTTAGCTTCCTTACAGTGCTTTTGCTGGTTATGAGACAAGGGTTTAGGAGTTGGGTTAGACTGCAAGCTGTTCTGATGTTCCAACTCTTCTCCTTGTATTGATTGCTCTGGTTGTCTCTCTACTGATCCTTCTTTTATAACCTGTGACACTGAAACAAGGCTACTCGGTTGCACCTGTTTAAGAAAAGTTAGTTCATCACAAGAAGTACTGAAATTGAATTCAGGCTGAGGTAAGAAAGGAGAACACTCTTGTTTTGTCCCAAACTTTCTTTTTACCAAAGATGTTTCTGTTTGAGCTTCTTGAGTTAGTGCAGTTAAATCTGATTGTGCAGCTGAGTCTGGTTCTGGGTGCTTTGATGAACGTCCAGGGTTGGTCCTCTTGAATTGCTTCTCCACATCCACCATTACTTGTAATAACTTTCTTTTATCTTCCTCACTGAACCAGGAATGTGTTTCTGTTTTATCTTTGCTGTAACAGGTTACTGCCTTGCTAGATGTGACTTCCTTCATTGGAGACTTTAGGGAAGTGTTGCCTTTGGATGCATACTTTTCCCTTAGTAACAACTTTAGACTCTCCCACGTGGTGATAGTTGGTTCCTTGTAGAACCTGCGATCATCTTCTTCTTGCAACCACCACTTATAAGCGTTTCCTTTGAGTTGAGAAATTGCAAAAGCTAATCTCTCCTTCTTCAATATTCTGTTGTAATGCAGCCACTTGTCCATGGTTCTTTCCCACTCTAGATAGTCACTTTTTCCTGAAAAAGCATAGAGTCGAACATGAGTAACTGGTTTATAATCAGAACAAAGATCAATTGATTTAGGAGTGAGAGAAGATTGGTGTAGTATGCTCCATGTGTTGGCTGGTTGCTTGAAGTGTGGCTCTCCACGACCATTAGCTTGTTCGAGATCCTGTCTACACTCCTGCCAGAGTTTATCATGGCTGGTTTTCATCATCTGCTGCAGCTGAGCATTCATAGCCTTAAGTAACAGCCTTTCATCCTTAGTAAGGACTCCTTTCTGATCTCTTGCCATGGTACCAACGTTGCTTCCTCCTCAGACTCGGTCCCTATTGCTTCCTACACAAAAGAAAACAAAATAACTAGTAAAAGGGTTCTAGGTAAACAAGATAAGCAAAAAGGAAAAAGATCAACACCAAAAAGGATAAGCTTGCTCGACAAGATAAGAGAAAAGGAAAACGGCTAGGTTTTAAATCGATTAGGGTTTCTGTTTACAAGCAAAAAGGAAATTCTTCTAAAACCTTGTCTAATGCTTTATCAATTTCGAGCAAGCCTAAACAACTAGTTCTTCTTCTTGTTCAATTCGATTAATAAGTTTTGCAGTTGAATCAAAAGATGAAAAGAGTAAACAAAACTCATGCGGCTAGGGTTAAAAGGAACTAGGGTTTTCTGCCTTACAAGTAAAAAGGAAAATCTAAAAATTTCGCCTAGAACACAAATCAAACTCGAGCAGCCCTAAGACAACTTAGATCTACTTCTGTTCAAGATGATTAAGAAGATTTACTGATGAAACAAAGAGATTTAAAGAGAAAACGAAACTTCCCTAACCAAAGTTTCTCTGATACCACTTGATGCGCCCCTAGGATGCTCTTTGGTGGATGGGATGGATAGATCCTTGCAAGAACGAATCAGGGACTCAAGTTTCTTCAAGGTTTGTGGATTGAATGGTGACACAAGAGGGATGGATGATCTCTTGATACTCCTAGGCGACTGATCTGGATATGACACACTAAATAAGAAGCCCTTAGGTCTCTGGATATTACACACCAGAACTCGACAACTTCTAGAGAGAGAGAGCCGTCAAGAGAGAAAAGAAACTCGTGGTTTATTGATTGCTTGAATACAATAGGGTTAGGAGAACCCTTTAAATAAAAGAAACCAGAGAACAGGCT